>QJPP01000474.1:131201-181391 GCA_003996215.1 Jaltomata sinuosa | reverse complement strand
CAGATAATGGTATGCCAAACACAACAACAGCCCAGTGGCTCACAATCAACCTATTGGCCCTGCATAGGCTCCAATCTCTCTACAACACAGATAACCAGATCAACAATCATAATATCAATATCTGGGACTCACGAACATTCCCAAATAACCCACCTTCTATTGTCCAGAGTCAAATACAAGGCAACCTAGGACCACAAGGGTAATACTAACAACTACCATGAATGTTACAATGGAACGAGTGAAATAAGATGGACAGAAATGAAGCGGACAAGGTCTGGGGTGCCAATCTAATAAAAACCAACCCAAGGATGCTAATTAGTACAATTATAGCCTATATACGCAAAGCCTAGTATGGAGAAGACAATAACTTACCTATCGTCCAATGACAAGATGCTGGAATGATGTTGTCCAAGCCTGAACTACTTCAAGAAGTCCAAAAAAGAAATCACACTATCAAGAATGTAATGTACGCATTAAAACAAGACTAACGATACCCATATTGCTAAAAGTATAGTCAGGTCGAAATTTGGGTCACAAGAAGACCCACGGGCCCTACAACCTGAAGCCGAGAATGAAAAACACCATGATGTTTCCAATATTCCTAGGAGTGCATGCCCAAAATTTTAGCGGAATTGAACCATTGGAAGGGCTCAAAACTGCCTCCCCAAATTAAGAGTAACAAGGAAATCGAAAGAAGGAAAATTACAAAGTAAATCATGAAAACTTACTAATTGGCAGCCAAGAAATAAGCACGGACCAAGGATACACCCACCTCCAAGCTTTGGAATCAACAGAATAAAGAAATAGAGCTTGAAGCTCAAAGAAAATGTAGGAGAAACGAGTTTGGGAGTTGGTTTAAACTGAAATGGAGAAGAAGCTTAGAATATATACACTGCCAGTAATTTCTACAAAAACAGGACTTTTTATTGCAAATGTGGAGGAACAGATGAATAGTAACCTCCACAAATATGGACAAATCATTGCAAATGCATACACCACAAATGCAATGGATCTCCGCAAAAGCGGAAACCCACAACCCAAATGACCTCCGCAAATACGGAGAAAAGTCCACAAATGCAGGCAGTCCACAAATATGGAAAAATCACCAAAAATATGGTGTCCGCAAATGTGGCAAGATGTCTGCATTTGCAGACACTCCAGACTCAGCAAACTAAGTAAAAACCAGCTAATCTTAAAAAGCTCAGATGGACCCTTGGGATTCATCTGGGGTCCCATGTACACAAATGAAATATGCTACTCAACTAAAAATGACATTCTGGACTCAACGAAATTAATGAAAATCTTAACAAAGGTCGATTTAATGAAAAGGTGGGCCCACGCCCAAAACCAACCTTAAGCCAATCTTTCCAAAATAGAACTCCATGGCCCAAAATGAGTCTGAAAGCCTCGTGACCCAAACCAAAGGTCCCTCTAGCCCAAAATCAATATTCTTAAGCTAACAAAACTAACAAAATTTCCATCTGAGGATGTCTTCTCCGAATATTGACCAAAGTCAAACTTCCAAGTTCAACTAGCCATAAAACATAAAAAGTAACATAAAACAAAATCAAAAGCTTTTAGACCCCGAACAAGGGTCCATCTAGACCAAAGTCCACGCTCGAAAGCCAACTAAACTATTAGAATTCAATTTCGAGCATATTTACCAAGAATGTTGACCAAAGTCAATGATTTCTTAAGTTTAAGCTCTAAAATAGGGAAATGACCAAAAGACCAAACGAATGTACAGGGAACTAAACCACTGGTCCTAGAAAGTCATAAATGACTTGGGGCCACTACAAGCAAGCTCTGACAGTATAAGGAAAGCATAAACGCGGGAATAGCTGAAAGGGTCATTACAAGTAGAAACTTCACTTTTTAAGTCTTTTATCCCGTTATCCATAAACTCAACCTTTTCTCTTACTTTTGACAATATACCTTAAATTTTAGAGTTCATAGGGTCACTCACACTTAGTTGGAATGGAGAAACATCAGCTTTGGGTGGAGGCACATAGGGATTAGCACTTCGGTGATTAAAGCGATCACCATCTCTCTCATGCTCTCTCCATTTACATTCATGGTCTCGATCTTGCTCTCTATCCCTTTATTAAGTTCCTTTGTCTCAGTTCCAACCTTGGTTCTCATCCATAGGATGCCAAGGACCTTTATTGGCACCTTGATATCCAGGACGAGAACCCACCGATAGAAAAAAAATCCTCCTCATCTATAGTAGAGTAAGCACCCTCCTCATGACCTTTTGAACCATAAGTAACCATGGCATTGACACTTTTAGTCATATCTCCCATCATATGCTTGGCCAACAAGTCAATCTGGGTCATTATTTTGGCTATGTTATCATCTATGTTCTCCTCTTTTTTCCTTAGCTCACTAGTCATTATGGAGGAAGTAACACCCCATTAAACTTCAGCCTCTCTTGTATGCCATGCTCTATTAGTTTTTTTTATTCTATCTAAGAGAGCTGAAGCAAAACCATAATTTTGGTCCATGAAAGTCCCACCAACGATGTTGTTAGCCACTAATTTGTTCATAGAGTCTAATGATCGATAGAAGCTGCGGAGAAGAAACCCTTTTGGCAAACCATGGTTTGGACATAACAATAGCTTCTTCTTAAATCTTAGCCATACTTCATGTATCACCCCAAAAATTCTAAGCTAAGATTCAAACTTTTCTTCATATGTTGTTAGACCCTAACCTGATGATTTTTAATGGAGCATAGGTGTTAAGATCCATTCTTAAGTGTGGAAAGTGTATTAGATATGAATTAGGTTCATAAAGAATCCCTAGCTCAAAGTTGAGTTGAAAGAACCCCACCAATTAAATTTTCATGTAAGAGTTAACTAGGGTAAACTTTAAATAATCATAACTCCTAGAATATGAAGAGTTAGGTGGCCTAGTACATACCAAATTAAAGGACTTTGAGTATTCTTTCCAACTCCACCGATCGTGGGTTAATCAGAGTTCGGAGTAAGAAGTTATCAGTATTTTACTAAAATGTATATGTCTGTCAAAATGACAAACAGTAACCACGGGAGGCATCCATGACTTATGGATTAAACCACAGACAGTGAATTGTATCCGTGGAAATCAGTCTTGGAAATTGATTTTTTGCCTGAAAACCACAGATCATGAAATCCACTTGTGGAAATTAGTCCAGAGGCCTGAAAAGTTCCCAAGAAACACGACCCTCCATCCAGGGACCGTGGTTCATACCCGTGGAAGCCTATGACTAAATTTTCAGAAGTTTTTAGACTCATTTCCCAAGGATATTTTAGTAATTTCCCACCCTTTTAACTCCTATACTAAGTCATTTTAGGCCTATTTAGAGGGTTTTTATTCATACTTAGTTAGATTCCTTCTCATTCCTTCAATCTAACCTCAAGAAGAAAGAAAGGAATGCTTCTCTCAAGCTTCAAGACCTAGGACTTCCTCTCCAAGTCTCATCTTTAAGTTCTAGTTATGAAAGCTTCAAGTTCAGGTATGTGGGTATTTAATAAGGGATTACCTTCACCCTTATGCCCCAAACCTCAAGTTTTACTTTGATTCTTATGAAAATTATGAAACTAGGTTTTTTACCCAAATTATGAAATTCTTATGAAATTAGTTTATTAGCATCTATATATGATTTCTAATCCTTTATCTATGATTTTATATGAGATTCTTCAATTATTTCTAAAAGCCCATAAGTTGAGAATGAATTTAGCATATTTTCAAGCAAAAATCCATGATTTAGGGTCTTTATCCAACTATGACTAGTTCCTCAAATTTAGTTTCCCTATGTTGTCTTATGATCATGGTTCTTAGTAAAAACTTGATTATGCATGATTTTAGAGCCTTTATGATATTATGAATCAAAAACTCTATTTTTAGAATCTATGAAGCTATGCATGTTTGAAGCAAATTATCCATGATTTTTGCTATAAGCATAATATACAAGGCATGTTTTCAAATACATGATTTTTAGTATATGACTTACGACATGATATGCAGCTTAAGCTTACAGCAGTATATTTTATGATTTATATGGCATCCTGATATGCCATCAATACTTATGAACCATTTTTCAAAAGTAAAGTTCATGAAAAGTATGACATCTAGCTTTGCCATCCATGATTATGAGGAGCATAATATCTAGATATGTCCACATGATTAATGATTAGTTTTGACATCTAGATATGTTACATGTTATGTATGAGCTATATATATGTTCTGGGAGTAGTATTTAGCATCGAGTTGGACTTGGTTTAGCGTACCTTTAAGTCCCAAAACTATGTTGCCACCATAGGTTTCCCTCTTTGGCTCACTTCAGGATCCTTATGTATATGGTTCTGATGTGCCAGGATTCTGCGACACATTTGACGCCTTTAACTAAGAATACTCGGGAGTTTTCAAGCAACTTTTATGGTTTTTGATGTTTTATTGTTATATTTGCAGGAAATGGAGCTAGAGATGGAAACAGAAGAAAAATGGTTCAAAAACCTCAACTGGTTAAGCCTGACGGCTGGCATGACTGACCGTCACACCTGTGACTGACCGTCACACCTGTGACTGGCCGTCAGCCAGGCCGCCAGGATGAGACAGCAATTCATCGAGCACTTTCTAGGAGTGACGGCCCATCTGACGGCCCATCACTGGCCTGACGGACCGTCACCCATGCCACCAAGATAAAATAGAAAAAAACACTGTAAGTCATCACTGGGCGGAAGACTTACCAGAATTTACCAGCAAGTCGTCACAGGCCCGACGACTTACCAGAATTTACCAGCAAGTCGTCACAGGCCCGAGGACTTACCAGAAAAATTGCCTGGGAGCTCATTGTTTAGCTGTGACGGCCCGTCACATGCGTGACGGTCCGTCAGGCGACCCGTCAACGCGAAACGGGATTCCAAAAATTCTATTTTTGGACTTTATTTCCTGGACTACTATAAATACCCTGTGTTAGGGTTATTTTATGATTCATTACCAAATATTTCTAGAGACTAATTGGGACGACTTTTTGAGAGGAAAAATACGACACGAACGTATTCTTCTTCTTCCTCCATTATTCTTGGAAATTATTGGCTGCTTGTTCTTGGAAAACTAGAAGCTTGTGTTCATCTATTGTAAGATCTTTTTCTTTATATTATGAACACTATTATTTTCTTTTTCTCTAATAGCATGAGCAGCTAATTTCCCACCACTAGGGTTGTGGGAGCCATGGCAAAAGTAGCAATATAGATTCCGGGTAGCATTGGGTTAAATTTATATGTTGTCACGTGGTTATTCATTCGTTATTCACGTTTTCTAATGGTTGCAAAAATTAGAACATACCTAGGTTTGATTTGCTTGAACAAAGAGATTAAAACCGGGAAATTTGATTAACTACGAGGATTCGAGACTACCAACTCTCGTCTTATGATTAATGCTATAACTAGATTAATCTACTTGATGTTTAGGATTGAAATAAGAAATTTCACCTTTTCAAGTTCGAGAGAATTGAAAAGGAAATTCATCTATTTGTTTGAGAAACATTTAGATGATACCATTAATTCAATCACATCGTGATATACATATAGAAAGAACCCGGTTAAGCTTTGAGTAAAAATTGTTACGACGCCATGGTGAACACTTCCCTAGTTCATTCTCATATTGATTAATACTCGTTGAAACTCGTAACTTATTATTTGCATTGTTCAAATATTGATCACACAAACCCCCCATTTACCGGAAACTATTGATTATTAGTCATCTAATTCACTAACGACTTAATTTGAACTTTATTCCCTGTGGGATCGAACCCAACCTCTGTTGGGTTCTATATTTGACGACGACTGCTTACGCTTCTTAATTTGAGGTGTAATTTGAGCGTTATCAAATTTTGGCGCCGTTGCCGGGGAATACGATTGTTTATTAAGTCCGGTGTGTTTATTTGACTCTTAGTCATATTTCCTGCTTTTACTTTTATTTGTTGTTTTTGTTTGTTACAGGGTACATAGTTATGCATGCCAAGTACCCGGCTCTTGGGTGAATCAACATAACGATCCCGAGCTTGCTAGAACGTTAAGGCGAACCATGAATGCACAACAACAAGAGGCAGCAAGACTAGCTGCAGCTCAGCAGGCCCAACAACACGTAAATGTTGATGATATTGAGGACGATGTTAGGCTGGATGATGAGGCTGCAGCGGGTGATGGTAGAGCTGCGGAGCGTGTTGAAAATATAGCCCCCGCAAACCAAAGGCAGCAGCAGAGGGGTAGAGGTCAACAGCAACCAAGGCAATTTGCTTTGGATGATGATGAGGATATCGACTTAGATGGAGTTGGTGCCACTGGCGCTATTGCGCTTCCTCCGCTATCGCCTGGGGCCAAATTCAACATTACTAGCACAATGCTCCAGCTGTTGAACTTAAAGGGACTGTTCTGTGGTGTTGCTGTGATGATCCAAACCGACACCTGATGAATTTTGTGGGTATTTGCAAGTCATTTGAATTGCCTGGAGTAAGTTAGACAGTGATCAGGCTCAGGTTATTTTCGTTGTCTCTGTCTGATGAGGCAGCATTATAGTTGACAGAGCTAACCCCCGACTCTATCACAACCTGGGGAGAGTTGAAAGGAGCTTTCCTAGAAAGGTTCTTTCCTCCCTCTAGGATGATACAGTTGAGGGATGAAATTAGCAACTTCAGACAACAACCTCATGAGGCTTTACATGAGACCTGGTTGCGGTTCAAGAAAAAGCTGACACAACGCCCAAACCATCAGTTGACCGACAATTTTTTGATGCAGACATTCTACAGGGCACTGAATTTGGCTACCAAGACGACACTGGATAATGCAGCAGGTGGAGCATTTATGGGTCTTACCTTTATCGATGCCATAACTATTTTGGACCGGCTCACTAAAACCAATAGGGCTTGGCATACCCGAGATACAGAGGTAGCTGCTAGTACTTATGCAGTCGGTATGTCAGCTGAATAGCGCAGGAAAGAGGAAGAGCGGGACTAGATATGGCCCATCTGAAAACGCAAATGGACCTACTGACAAAACATTTGTTGTCAGAAGGAATGGAGAAAGTGAAAGTTGTGGGTTCCCAAGGTAGAGCAGCAGAGTTTGAATCTGATGAGGAGGCAAATTATGTGGGTGGTTTCCAGGCTTATGGCCAAGGAAACCAAGGTCGGAACAATTACTGTGAAAAGCCGGGTTATAAGAGTCGAGAACAAGGTGATTGGAGGAGAAAAGACGATAGAGATGGATTATACATACCACCTGGGAATCATGACAAAGCTAGCAATGAGTCAGGGACGTCCAAACTAGAGAGTATGATGGCTAAGATGCTGTTGAAGGTAGAATCGACTGACTCCGGGGTAAAGGAGATGAGGACTGAATTATCAGCAATGAGTCAGGTAGTGGATTCACATTCCACCTTGATCAAGAAATTAGAGCAGCAAGTGAGTCAAATCTCAGTGTCTCTAAATCAAAGGAAGACAGGTACCTTGCCGAGTGACACCATTCAAAACCCTAGGAATGATGGGAGTTGTATGGCGATCACTACGAGAAGCGGTAAAATATTATCGGAATCACATCCGGTAATTCAGACTCAGAAAGGTAATGTTGCTGAGGAAGATGAGTTAGTAGATGCTGAAAATATGGTCGATGAGGGTGTGAGAGTATCTGTTGAAAAACCCGCTGTGGTAGAGGATGCTACTCAAGTGCTCACGGATAAAAGCAAGGAAGTTGAAAAACTTCCAACTATGATGCCTCGGCCACCGCCTCCTTTCCCACAATAGTTGAAGAAGAAAGTGGAAGATAGCAAGTTCCTAAATTTCATGACCATGCTCAAGCAGATATCAATGAACATCCCACTGGTGGACGCTCTTGAATAAATGCCCGGATATGCCAAGTTCATGAAGGACTTGATTACCAAGAAGAGGTCAGTGAGCTTTGAACCAGAAGATAACCTCCACCACTGCAGTGTTATTTCTTCAAGATCGTTAGTGGAAAAGAAGGAAAATCCAGGTGCTTTTACTATTCCCTGTACTATTGGGAAATTCAACTTTGAAAAAGTCTTATGTGATCTTGGTGCTAGCATCAACTTGATGCCGCTAGCAGTCTATAAACAGTTGGGTTTGGAAGCTCCCAAACCAACTACCATGAGGGTGTTAATGGCTGACCGTTCAGTAAAGTGACCGATGGGAATATTGTATGATGTGTTGGTAAAGATTGGTAAGTTTATATTCCCAGCTGACTTTGTAATCTTAGATTGTGAAGTGGACTTTGAAGTTCCCATAATATTGGGACGACCATTGTTAGCCACTACAAGAGTGTTGGTCGACATGGAAAGAAATGAACTGACATTCAGATTAAACAATGAATTGGTCAAGTTTGATGTGTGTAAATTGATGAAGCCACCAAGAGACATGAGGGTGGTCTCGGTTATCAATGTTATTTATGAAGCCCCTATGGATGTGCATATTGAGGAGAAGGGTTGTGTTGAGACCCTAGCTGTTATGAGAATGATGTTGGGATCGCAAGAAGAGAAACTTATAGAGGAAGGCGGTGAGAACAAATCAAGAAAAAGAAAACACCGCAAGAGAACCAGCAAAGAAAAAGAGTTAGAAAGTGTAAAGAAGTTGTCTCGACTAGCTGAGGAGCCGATAAAAGAGAAAGTTGGAGCTCAACAGGATGATGTCGCTTGCACCTATTCCAGCGATTGCTCCTGCTTTGGAGACCCTGGCGGTCTCCAACATCATGCCAGACTCTGAGTAATATGGGCTTCACAGGTATTCCTTTCTCTCACAGTTCTAGCTTTCACATGTATGCATTGGGGACAATGCATGAGTCTAAGTTGAGGGTGTTGGGATACCTGTGAGTCGTCCACCACCGATGGTTTTTGTTGCCGTGTTTCTTTTCCCTCTGGTGTGCTATCTAGTAGAACCGGCATGTTTAGGTTATCATTTTAGATTTCATTGGTGTTGTGCTCTGGTGTCTATAGAGAGCATGGCTTTTTGGCAAGTTGAACTAAAAGGAGCCCCCTGTGAAAAAGTTGATTTTGTACTTATGTTTGAAATGATTGACTGTTCTGGATCCTTGAATGTCATTGTGTGGTTGTGATTGTAATAATTATGCTTAAGCCGAGCTGTTGTTTTGATAGTTGGTAGTGGTATGGGTTGTTGGTGCCAAGTCCGTGTGAGCTTATTGTTATAAACTCTTACTCTATGCATGCATCTAGAACTTGCCCAGTCTATTTTGTTGAGCTTGAAGTTGGTTGCTTAGGAAAGGACCAGAGGCCCTTTTTGTGTGCAGTCCACTTAGCCTGTAAGACCGTCCAAATGCAAATAATCCCTTTGATCCTTGTTTGAGCCATAATTGACTCTATTCTTTCAATAACCTGTCACCGTTTCTTTTTAACTTTGAATCCCTATTTTGGCCCTGGTCCTTCCTTGGACATCCCGCACCTCAACTCAGGCAATCAGCCTAAGTTGAGGGTGGCTACTATAGAGGAAAATGATAAGAAAAATAGGATGGATAAGATTGGTTGTGGATAGAATGAAAATTTCCGGTGTGTGCCTAAGAAAAGAAAGAAAAAGAAACGAAAAAGAGATGAAAAAAAAATGAATTGTCAAAAAAAAGAGGCCGCACCTGTAGCTAGAAAGAAGGTAATAAAAAGGTGAATAAGGATGGACGAAGTAAAGTTAAGTGGAAATAGTAGGTCGGTGATTCCAAGGAGGGTTTAGTCACTATTCCCCAAACGTATCCTACCTGCACCCGAAGCCTCATTACAAGCCAAAACAAGTCCTGTAGTGATCCTGAGCGGCTTTCTGAAAAAAAACTGAAATAGAATAGCAAGGGCAGGCTTATGGCATCGCATGTGCATTGTTTGAAATCGTTTGTGAGTGTGAGCGCCTTACCTAATCCCAAATCTTGTGTGTGGGACTTCTTTGTGGTGAGGGCACCGAGATTTCTGTATTATCTATTGACTGTTGGGATAGATGTTTTGTGTGTATGTAGAATATTCTATCATATCGGAATGACATGTTTGGATCCTTGCAAGTTAGCGTTTCATTCATTTGTGTGCTACCGGGGGGCTTGATTTAAATTTAATAAACTGTTGAGTGGCCATGATTTGCTAGAGATATGTGTTGGTATTCTTAGTTGAGTCGTCATTTTGTTTTTGTTGTCATGTTGCTTGAGGACAAGCGAACGTTTTAAGTTGAGGGTGTTGATATGCCGGGATTCTACGACACATTTGACGCCTTTAACTAAGAATACTCGGGAGTTTTCAAGCAACTTTTGTGGTTTTTGATGTTTTATTGTTATATTTGCAGGAAATGGAGCTAGAGATGGAAACAGAAGAAAAATGGTTCAAAAACCTCAACTGGTTAAGCCTGACGGCTGGCATGACTGACCATCACACCTGTGACTGGCCATCAGCCAGGCCGCTAGGACGAGACAACAATTCATCGAGCACTGCCTAGGAGTGATGGCCCATCTGATGGCCCGTCACTGGCCTGACGGACCGTCACCCATGCCACCAAGATAAAATAGAAAAAAAACACTGTAGGTCGTCACTGGGCGGACGACTTACCATAATTTACCAGCAAGTCGTCACAGGCCCGACGACTTACCAGAATTTACCAGCAAGTCGTCATAGGCCTGACGACTTACCAAAAAAATTGCCTGGGAGCTCACTGTTTAGCTGTGATGGCTCAAGTGACAGCCCGTCACATGCATGACGGTCCGTCAGGCGACCCGTGAACGCGAAGCGAGACTTCGAAAATTTTATTTTTGGACTTTATTTCCTGGACTACTATAAATACCCTGTGTTAGGGTTATTTTATTATGCATTACCAAATATTTCTAGAGACTAATTGGGACGACTTTTTGAGAGGAAAAATACGACACCAACGTATTCTTCTTCTTCCTCCATTGTTCTTGGAAATTATTGGCTGCTTGTTCTTGGAAAACTAGAAGCTTGTGTTCATCTATTGTAAGATCTTTTTCTTTTTATTATGAACACTATTATTTTCTTTTTCTCTAATAGCATGAGTAGCTAATTTCCCACAACTAGGGTTGTGGGAGCCATGACAAAAGTAGCAATATAGATTCCGGGTAGCATTGGGTTAAATTTATATGTTGTCACGTGGTTATTCATTCGTTATTCATGTTTTCTAATGGTTGCAAACATTAGAATATACCTAGGTTTGATTTGCTTGAACAAAGAGATTAAAACCAAGAAATTTGATTAACTACGAGGATTCGAGACTACCAACTCTCGTCTTATGATTAATGCTGTAACTAGATTAATCTACTTGATGTTTAGGATTGAAATAAGAAAGTTCACCTTTTCAAGTTCGAGAGAATTGAAAAGAAAATTCGTCTATTTGGTTGAGAAACGTTTAGATGATACCATTAATTCAATCACATCGTGATATACATATAGAAAGAACCCGATTAAGCTTTGAGTCAAAATTGTTACGACGCCATGGTGAACACTTCCCTAGTTCATTCTCATATTGATTAATACTCGTTGAAACTCGTAACTTATTATTTTCATTGTTCAAATATTGATCACACAAATCCCCCATTTACCAGAAACTATTGATTATTAGTCATCTAATTCACTAACGACTTAATTTGCACCTTATTCCCTGTGGAATCGACCCCAACCTCTGTTGGTTTCTATATTTGACGACGACCGCTTACGCTTCTTAATTTGAGGTGTAATTTTAGCATTATCAGGTTCTAACTTTGGCCGGTTAGAATAACCTTTTTTGTGGGTTTATGACACTAGACTCCATGGTGCTCAACATGATCTAATGTCGGTTATAATAAACTCCCGCAAAAATGGTTTTAAGTATATTAATGCATTTGACTCTCAGTTTTCAAAGCTCAGATTTACTACTTATGACTTTTGCTGATGAATATGTTTTCAATTCATGCTATTATTTGAGTCATTGCATTACAGTTTTACCACTACCATATGATTCTTTTCTTAAATATGTTTTCAAGTATGTTTTACTACAATTCATGCTTCTCTCCCATACTCAGTACATTCTATAGTACTGACCGCATACCTTTTTGTGTTGTATCCTATTTTGGTTTAGATTTTGTAGCCTGCTCCCACACTCATGGCTAGTAGATCAGCATCATATCCAACCAGCTTGGTGATTCCTCTTTATTCGAGGACATGGAGTTTAATTTCATTCAAGTATTTAGTTCTTTCATTCAGTTTTCAGTATTTAGAGTTAGTTGGGGGCTTGTCCTAGCAACTCGTCAACAGTAGAGGCTTTCAGACATAGAGTCAAATACTTAATTTAATTCAAATCAACATTTTTAGACATATATTTATAAAATAGATTAAGTTGATCATTACTTCAGTTAAGCTTCTACTCTATATGCTTATGTTCATGGTTATAGTCATGCTAATGCCAAGGGTTAGCTTGGGATCACTTGTGGTCTCAGGTCTCATGTTACCTCCAGGGGTAGTCTCAAGGCATGAAAAACTTGGTATTAGAGCATCAGGTTCAAGATCCCTAGGGTGTCTGAAAGCTGCGTTAAGTATTTTTCATAGGTTTAAAGCACACCACGCTTATGAGGGAGAGGCTACAATACATTCTTAGAAAAACTTCACTTCTATCATATTCTTTATTGTGCGATAGAGTTTAACTTTATTTATCCTCCAAGTTCATGCATTGTTGCTAATTCCACTGACTATGCCTCATAGATGAGGTGCCAGAAATAGTAAATCTCAAATTTCTATCATTTAGACTCTCTCAGATAAAGCCATCAAAAAGTAAGAGGATGCACAAGGGCTTGAGAGGAGCCCACCGGTGTGTCTAAGTCTATCAATTCAAAATGATGTATCCTTACACATATAAATCATGCAGTGACAAAATAGTAGAAAATGCTCCTATATCTCATCCAGAACTTTGTTGCTAATAACACCCTTGAGAGGGTAAAGTATGTACCTAGGTCCTTGGGTAGTGTTTTCACCTAACAGATGTTATGGTTTGGGATGTTGTATTATAAGCCATGAATAGTAGAATTAACCTAGAGCCAAAAATATGAAGTCAAAAGTATAGTAGCCTAGAGGGGAGGGTGATATCTGATTGGAGTATGTATTTAGAGTTGTATTTTATTAGATAGGTAATGGGATGATACATCCCTTGGTGTGGATTAATGTCTATTAACTTATTGTACTAGTATAGACCAGGCATAGGATGTGAATGAAAAGATGACAGTATGAGAGTGATAATTATAGTTTTGTGGGATTTATTTGGTAGGCGTGATATAGTATAATGCAAGAGTTTAAGTTGATAACCTACAACTAGTGTGAATGTATGAGCATGAGTTACATGTGTGGGCTAGAGAAGAATAGACAATTTTTTAGCCTCTTAGTATAGGCTTTAACCGACTTAGTTTGGTGGATAGAGGTCTAGATGTATGATACTGATAATATAGTGAGAATAAGAACCCTACAGTGTTATCCTTAGAGGCAAAGGGAAAGTTAGGGGATTATCTCATAAAGGAGTCCTAGCCAAAGTTTTAGTATCTGTAGATATAGTCTTCAAGGAAGAGTTTACCATTCACATAAATATTGGTGCCCTAACCTTGCAGATCTAGTTAATTATGACCCATATTAGAGAAGAGGTTCACAGAGTTAGAACATCAACTTTTTAGCTAAGGGGGAGCTGATAGGATGAAGAACCAAGTTGAGTCAGGAGACTCATCCAGTATAGAATTCCAGAAAAAGATATGATGGCATATCAATCCATTCTTATTTTAGCTGATCCCCAGTAATTCAGTCAAGATTAAACTGTACTCAGATGTATCTGTGGCATATTCATGAGTAAGTTCATGCACTTCATACAGATTCACATCCATACGCAGCTCGTCGAAAGAATAGAAATTGCTCTAAACAATGATTCTAGTCTTACTCTATGATTCTCTAAATCCTAACTTTATGCTCGGAGACTCATTATATATGTAAACTCATGTCTCACAGTATGCTCAGTTTATTGTACTCAGTTCAATCCTCAAGATATGCCTTAATGGCTAATGAAATCATGATGTGTCATGTATATGCTCAGACCAAATTTCTTGAATAGATCTTGCTTATGATTTCCTTACTTTAACCATGCTTTGTGTGTCCAGGATGTGATACACTCATGCCATTTTACTTGACTTCTCAGACCTCACCTTGAGTGGCTAGATCATGCTAAGTGTAAGTCAAGACCAATTAGTAATCCTTCATTCGTGATGCTCATTCTCCCACTCTATTCCTTCAACAATTTTGGCTTATGTTATCATAGATGTTAGTGGAGGAAGCTAAGTAGTAGCTTAGATAGGAAGTAGTAGATGTCCCTTTTTAGTGTACTGGTTTCACCTTAGGTTGTAAGTGTGGACTAAATGTAAGGTGACGATCACTCATGTGTAATAGTTAGATGAGAAATTTTGGTGTGTATTTTTGTAGAAGTTCTTGAAGTTAGAACCTCAGGATATTCTAGGGAAGAGTGGGGAAGTCTGGAATAGTGTAAACTACAAACCATGAGGTGATCATAGTGATAGGTTTGAATGTCAGGATGAGATACATGTGGGCCTTTGCTTTGTGCGGCTAGTGACACATTGATTATGAGCTCAAGGTTAGTTTATTTTTGTGATAAGAAGGAATACCATTCTTGGGAGATAACTCTAGACACAAGAGATTAAGTTAAGATAGGCTTGAACATAGTGAAGGTAGGTTGTTAGACTCAGACCTTAGTATCTATATGTGCACTGGTGAGAATTTTTAGTTACAAATGGTAATTGTGGTATTCAAAGAAGTTAGTGTAGTTAAAAGGTGTTCCTAAGTTTAAAAACGGTCAACCGTATTCTTAAGGCAGTAATAGTCTTGTTCTTACTCCCTGCCCAGGCTGCTCATAGCTTATGTCCAGTAGCTTCAGTTTGCAAGATACTAGACTTTTCATAGCAGATCACTTTAAACCTGCCAGTAATTATTCCTAATGCCAGTAGGCCCTATGTTCAGTTCATTCCATGACAGTAAGTACAAGTAAAAAGAATAGTTTTCTCGTATAGTTACTCCTTTCAGTTTTATATTTCTTTCAGTTAACAATGATTTCTAAGATTGTGTTTGTACTCTATGAGTTTCAGCTAGTCCCTACTCTTAATCCAGGCCAAATATCATGTTAGATATTCAGTTTCATGTACCATCAGTTGTTCTCATTCCCTCAGTATGCATACATGTCTCATGAATTCAGCTCAGTTTATATTTTAGTTAGAAATCAGTTACCATTTAAATACTTTAAAACTCAATTGGTGGGATTGCAGCTCTTTCCCTACCCTCTTAGCATAGTTAGTTTTCATTCAAGGATGAATGATCCCAAGGGTGAAATATTGTAACACCCCAAAAATTCTAAGCTAAGATCTGAACCATTTTTCATATGTTATTAGACCCTAACCCAATGATTTCTAATGGTACATAGGTTTTAAGATCCATTCTTAAATGTGGGATGTGTATTAGATATGAATTAGGTTCATAAAGAACCCCTAGCATAAAGTTGAGTTGAAAGCACCCCAACCAATTAAGTTTTTATGTAAGACTTACCTAGGGTCAAATTCAAACTATCATAACTCCTAGAATATGAAGAGTTAGGTGTCCTAGTAACAACTAATTTAAAGGTCTTTTAGTCTTCTTTCAAAGGTGACCGACCGCGCATTAATCCGAGTCTAGAGTAAAAAGTTATCACCATTTTACTAAAATGTTTTTCACATATAGTAACCACACGAGGCATCCACGGCTAGTGGATCAAACCACGGATCATGGATTGCATCCATGGAAATCAGTCCTGGAAATTGATTTTTTGCTTGAAAACCACAAAGGGGTTTCACGGGTTCTGGAATGATCCATGGGTCATGATACCCATTCGTGGAAATCAGTCCAGAGGCCTGAAAAGTACCCAGGGACCATGACCCTCCATCCACGGACCGTGGTTCATTCACGAGCCATGGTTCATGCCCGTGGAAGTCTATGACAAATTTTTTAGAAGTTTATAGACTCATTTCTCAGGGATATTTTAGTAATTTCTCACCCTTTTAACTCTTTTACTAAGTCACTTTAGGCCTATTTAGTGGGTTTTTATTCATACTTAGTTAGATTCCTCCAAATTCCTTCAACCTAACCTCAAGAAGAAAGAAAGGGATTCTTCTCTCAAGCTTCAAGACCTAGGGATTCCTCTCCAAGTCTTGATCTTCAAGTTCTAGTTACGAAAGCTTCAAATTCAAGTATGTGGGTATTCAATAAGAGATTTCTTTCACCCTTATGCCCAAAACCTCAAGTTTTAATTTGATTCTTAAGAAAATTATGAAACTAGGGTTTTTACCAAAATTATGAAATTCTTATGAAATTATCTTATTATCATCAATATATGATTTCTAATCCTTTATCTATGATTATATATGAAATTATTCAAGTATTTCTAAAAGCCCATAAGTTGAGAAATAATTTAGTATATTTTCACCTTATTGTATATTTTCAAGCAAAAAATCCATGATTTAGGGACTTTATCTAACTATGACTAATTTCTCAAATTTAGTTTCCCTATGTTGTCTTATGATCATGATTCTTATTAAAAACTTGATTATGCAGGATTTTAGAGCCTTTATGATATTATGAAACAAAAACTCTATTTTTAGAATCTATGAAGCTATGTATGTTTTAAGCAAGTTCCCCATGATTTTTTCTATAAGCATAATGTACAAGGCATGTTTTCATATACATGATTTTTAGTATATAACTTATGACATAATATGGAGCTTAAGCTCGCAGCAATAAATTTATTTTGTATCGCATACTGATATGCCCGTCAATGCTTATGAATCATTTTTCAAAAGTAAAGTTCGTGAGTAGTATGCCATTCAGATTTTCCATCCATGATTATGAGTAGCATGATATCTAGATATGTCCACATGCTTTATGAATATTTTTGACATCTAGATATGTCAATATTATGCATGAGCTATATATATATATTCTAGGAGTAGTATTTAGCATCGAGTTGGATTGGGTTTAGCATACATTTAAGTCTCAGAACTACGTTGCCACCATTGGTTACCTTTTATGGCTCACTTCGGGATTCTTATGTATATGATTCTAACTTTAGCTGGTTAGGACAACCTTTTTCAGTGTGGGTGTATGACACTGGACTCCATGGTGCTCAACATGGTTTAATATTGATTATAAGAAACTCCCGCAAGAATGGTTTTAAGTATATGAATGTTTTTACGGTCAATTTTCAAAGCTCAGATTTACTACTTATTTCTTATGCTTATGAATATGTTCATAGCTCATGATATTATTTGAGTCATTACATTACAATTTTACCACTACCATATGATTCCTTTCTTAAATATGTTTTCAAGTATATTTTACTACGATTCATGCATAGCTCCCATACTCATTACATTCTATAGTACTGACCACATACCTTTCTGTGTTGCACCCTATTATGATGTAGATTCTGTAGCCTGCTCTCAGACTCATGGCTAGTAGATCATCAACACATCCAGCAAGCTTGGTGATTCCTCCTCATTCGAGGACTTGGAGTTTAATTTTATTCTAGTATTTTAGTTCTTTCATTCAGTTTTCAGTATTTAGAGTAAGCTGGGGGCTTGTCCCAATAACTCGTCAATAGTAGAGGCTTTCATACATAGAGTCAGATATTCAGTTTAATTCATATTGTCATTCTTAGACATATATTTATACAACAGATTAAGTTATTCATTACTTCAGTTAAGCTTCCGATCTATATATTTATGTTCATGTTTACAGTCATGCTAATGGCAAGGGTTAGCTTGGGATCACTTATAGTCTCAGGTCCCATGTTACATCCAGGGAGTAGTCTCAGGGCGTGACACTTCATGCAATATCTCATCCGCCAGTTGTCAAAGTTGGTGATCTTATCTCTTAACGGCATCATATGGGAAGGTTGAAAAAATCTGACCAAGAAGGCTTCAACTAATCCATTCCAAGTCGTAATGGAGACCTCCGGAAGCTTTTCAAGCCATGCAGTTGCCTCTCCTATAAGAGAAAATGGGAACAATTGAAGTTGGATAGACTCTTGAGATATGATTTGTATATTGAAGGGCTGACAAATCTCGATAATATTTTGGATATGTCAATTAGCATCTTTGTGGGCCAGCCCTCCAAATAGTCCCTTCATTTGTATCAAATGCAACATTATACTCATTACATGAAATACAGTGTTGCCAATGGTTGGGGATAGTCAGATGGCACCCATAGCACCATGAAAAATGGGTCCATCCTCCATATCCATGAATCTGTCCACACTTTCTTGATCACCCACTTGGCTCATGAGCCACTTATTCAAATGCAACTAAAATAACAAAAAAGTATAAGAGAAAAAATGCTTAACAAGAGTGAATTAAATGACAATACAATGGCCAATCAAAAACCATTCCCTGGCAATGGTGCCATTTTTTATGATTATCAAAAGCACTCTCCCATAGAAGGTGGTAACGATCACTAAGCAAAACAATAATTAATTCAATAGATGTCAAGGTCAAATCTATGGAGAATGGCATGATGACTTTCCACTAAACATCGAGTATCAATTCACTAGAGTAAGCAATTGTTCGAATAAGCAAAAGTAAAATTAGGGGGGAAAGGTTTGGGAAATAAAAATTTGAATTATAACAACCTAACAAAGTAAACACAAGAGTTTCAATCAAAAGAGAAAGCCAAGGGGTGTGCTTTCGGTTGGGTCTTACGATGGGATTGGGGTTGATTATTTAAGAAAACTTTCAATTAATAGCATGGGTAGCTTGGTTTAAGCTATACTTAGTAGTTTTTCAACCTACCAAATATATTTAAGAGTAAGTCTTATTTCAAGCCCCATAGATGTAACATCAAAACAACCAATAAATGCTTAGGTGAATCAAACTATCTCTAGATTTGACTCTTAGATGGAAATTCCCTATAATCAAGCTATTTCTAGCTTCAATTTGTGGTGGGAATCCTAAATCCCCACCATTGGATTCTTACCCAATTGAATAACTCCTCTTCTAAGAAAGAACACAATTAGTAAATTAAATCAATGTTTGCAATCATTAACTTTAGAATTAAAATTTTAAGAACTGCATACACCCATACTCAATATTAATTATAAGCATAAATAATCAATATTCATTCCCAATTTCAAACATCCATCATGCACACACCCCTAGAGATGAGTTTATCTACTCATAATAAAGAAATAAGAGAAGATACCAAATGGGTTTCTCAATATTCCATTCATTGTGTAAGCTAAATTCAAAATACAAGCTCCAAATTATATACAATGGTGTTTTTCTTAGGGAAGAAGAAGAAAAAAATTGTACTCTATACATTATCTCCATTTTGGAAGAGTAAAAACTTCTCAATAATCTTGGTACAGATCCCAAAAGGGGTTTTAGAACTATCCAAATGTGGCATACATAATTGGACAAAATTGCCCTTTGGGGCAGGTACGAAATAAAGTGCAAAGGCACTTGTGGCTTATGGCTCACAGGTGCCCAGATCTCCAGGCAGTGACGACCAAGTAAGGTGTGATATCAGGTGTGAAGGGAGGGGCAATCTCCCCTGGCATTGTGCGGCTCCCATGTAGCTAACTGCTTAAGTAGTATCAGATCTTTCATCAGCATTGACACCTGTAAAATGTAGGTGTCCTCTTGTGGCTCCCATGTCAATTTGCCCCTCTTAATAGATTCTTCCCCTTCTGATCATCTTCGTACTTTAACTCCATTTTAAGCTCTTTTAGGTTCAAATCCTTTTCTTTCTTCATTTGACTAAGAGTACCTGCATTTATGACAATAAAGGCAATAAGTACCTCTAATTCTCATCAAAACAAGATAATAATTCATGAATAAAGTCTCAATAAGTTGGTAGATTACCAACTTATCAATGGGTTGTACTTTTGATATGACTAAATTTATAAGGGTTTCTGCTAAAAAGATTCTAGTAGGGTAGAGAAGAATTTTAGGTGTCAAGGATTTGCAGTTTGTTACTACTTTGGTGATTCATTTGGTTTATATGGAAAGGCTTATGGTATTTTAAAACACTTCTTGAGTAGACTTAAAGGTATTATAACGGTAAAAGTGATTGAGAAAAAGGAATATGACATTTGAAATATAAGATAAGGGTATCTATTTTGGTTTGGAAGTATAAGGATTCATGTTCAAGAAGTGAGACTTGAGTTTAGAATGATGTGGTTACTTGAGTCTTGTTCAGGTTATGGTGATACTATCATGTGTTTTTTAGATGGGTTGTCAAATACTGAGTATGCTTGGAGAAGAAAGTCTACAGATGTTTGGGTCAAGTGTTGTGATAAGTTCCATAGTGGTTTTGAGTTTGGTAACTAGTAAGGTTCGAATTTCAAATGATGGATGTGATCAGATTGATGGGAAAATAATTGGTGGTATGCTAAGGTGTATGATTTTATAGCATCCATAAGTGAATGGGTTGATATTGGTCGATAGAGAAAGTTATTTACATAGTTTGGATCAGAATTTAGGTTTTCCATGGTAAAGCTACATTTGTGGTAGTGGATTGTGTTACGGTATGGATTGGTAAGATAAGACAAATTGAGCATGTCATTTTAAAGGTCTTGGGAGGACTTGTGCATGGAAAAGCACATGGGTTGCATAATTTATCATTTTAGGATGTAAAAGGGTATAATGAAGTATTTCACTCAAAGAATTTGGTTTAGAATATGAGGTAGTAGGCCATGGACTTTGTGTCAAAGAGTATAGAATGGTGGACGAGTTAGGGAAAAGGACAAGAGGCTTGCTATTGAAGAATTCAAAGTATTCAGAATTGTGTCATATGTATGAGTTGAGAGATTTAAGTCCTAGCAGCATTGCATGATCAGTAAAGTTGAGAAATATGAGACATCATATATGGATCATTGGTGCAGAGTTAAAGGTTTGTGTGGGTTGCAGCCTTTGAGTTTAAAAAATGATAGCAAGAGTTGGAACATTCATTAGTGGAAGGTAGAATGGTTGTGGCATAGACTTATGAAGGATTTAATAGCGGGTCTTCTGCAGATTTGGTTTTGGTTTTGGTTTTGGTTAATAATCAGTGATATATGGATATTTTTGCACTTTTATGATGGGTTAGATTATTCCCGTTACATCAGGTGGCTTACAAGTGTATTATCAGAAAAACTTGCAGTTTTGAGGGTTTATTAAGTATTTCAAATGGAATTGATACTACCTAGTTGATGAAACTATATGGACTATTATGATGAGTTTCATAGGCATTTGTTGGTGTATAAATGGTATATGTTCATGGTATAAGAAGCTTTTAGGGTGATCAGTAGTTTTCTCCAAGTTTTGGCATCAGAATATGATTGTTGGAATAGTGGTTGAAGCATAACATTAGAAGATTTATATCAAAGTGATATTGGATTCTGACTCGGTAGCTTCAACTCAAGGAAACAATACTATCAGACTTGGAATTAGCGCTATCAGCCTTGGATAAGGCCAGTTTTCAATAGGAAATGCTTAAAAATGGTCTCAAAAGAGTAGAAATCCCTTTTTGTGGAAATAGAAAGTCATAACTCAAAGTCTAGGAGAGTAAGTAATGTGTATTCTAAGGGTGTTTGGTACTAATGACGGTTTTGGAAGTCTGAGTAAAGGATTTAAAAGGTCATGTTATTTTATTGTTACAAATTTGACACTAAATTTACAATTATCAGATTATGGTGACTATGTTACATTTTTTTAATCGAGTGTGTTCAGCACTATGGTTATGATCAACTCAGTTATCACGTACAGAGGCAGTTCAAGAGTATGAAAATCAGATATTTGGAGAAGTTTTTGGTTTTAGATACTAGAGATGTAGTCTTAAGAGTTAAAAAGGATAATTTTGATAGTTAGAGTGAACAAGCGGTACTACAGTTTCTCGATAGTCTTGGTACTTTCCTTGCTCTTATATTCAAGGAAGAATGTGTATTTTAGTGGTGGATAATGTAACAATCCTCAGAGTGATTTTTTGACCTTCAGTGTGTTTTAACCATTTTAACCCTCTTCGTAGTTGTATTATGATATTTGTGGTATGCAAGAGTGGGTGGCATGGTCCTCGAGGTGGTTGGTTGAGAATTATGCAAGTTTCTCATTTTGGAAGGTTGAAAATCTTATATGGTTGACTTTAGTCAACATCTATAAAAGTTGAGCTGGTATCAAAATTATGTCTGTGCCATCAGCTCCGGATATGATTTTTGGATTAGTAGGACTATTGGTTCGGGTCCTGAAATATTTAGATGAGTTTTGAAAGAGTTTTGGAGTTTTGAAGGTTGAAAACTTAAGAGAGTTGACCAAAGTCAACATTCGAGGTTAGAAAGCTTGTTTCTGAGTTTCGATAATTTAACCACGTCCGAAGGGTGATATTTAATCTAGTTGGAAGTTTGGTTCAGTTCCCTAGGCTTTTGAATGAGTTTTGAGTCATTATTTGAAAATTTAGAGATTCTAAGTTAAGAGTTGACTTCGGTTAATATTCGGTTAAGATAATATGGTTTGGGTGTTTTGATGATTCCATCATGTCCAAAATGTATTTTACAAGTGGTTTACACTATTGGTTTGGGTCCCGAGGTATTCAAACGCATTTTGGGTAGTTGGTTGGAAAGTTGAAAGTTTTGGCCTAGAGTTGATTTCGGTCAACATTCATGGATAATGACTACCATTGGTGAATCTGACAATTTCATTGAGTCCAAAATAATGTTTCCAAGCTATAGCATTTTTGGTTTATGTTTGGGAGATTCTGGATGGGTTTGGGGTTAATATCTAAATATTTTGGGTGCTTCGACCTAGTTTAAGTAAAATTTGTCGATTAAATGATCTGCTTTGACCTAGTTTAAGTAAAATCTGTCGATTAAATGATCTGCTTTGACCTAGTTTAAGTAAAATCTGTCGATGAATTATAGGATTGATCTGAAAAGTTTGGTGTCATTTTGATAAGTCGAGATTGGATTTTTATCGCAAAACATAAAATAATTCTTTAACAAGCAAAAATTATATTTGACTGGGAAAATGAGTGTAAAATGAAGTTTCGATTGAATGAGTAGATCTGTATTATTATTTAAGACTTATAGGAAAAAAAATTGGTGCATTTTGTCATTGTATAAGGGATTTATGTCCTTTTTAGTGAAAATAAATATTGCTGGTGCATAAATAGCTGGTGCAGATTTTCTACACTGTGTATATAAATTTTAAAATTTGTTTATTCATTAAAAATTAATTTTTGGGAGCTAGGAAGCTCTGATTGAGGTGATTTTTGATTCGCTTTTCTCATATGATCATTGGGTATGTGATTATACCTTTATTTTGCTCATTTTTCAAGAATATCTATTTCAATTTCATTATTTTGATTCATAAAGTTGAGATTTGAAACCCCAAAGTTAAGAAATTAAAAGTTTTTCATCTTAATATCAAATGTGATTGATTTTGATTGTTTGTTTTTTGAAAATTAAGGTCCTTGTAGTATGAATAAACTAATTTTGGCATAAACTTATCTAATTATTGATTATTTTCTCGTATTAAACCGCATGTAATGACCCTTCAGGTTATTTTCCATTTTTTGTGCTTTTTTGCATTTTGAGCTTTTCCGCAGCAGCTACAAGTCATTTATGACTTGCTGGGACTGAAGGCTCGGTGCCCGAGCCATTTGTTAGATCGTTATGACCATTTCCTTGTTTAAGAACTTGAACTTAGAAAACCTTTGACTTCGGTCAACTTTTTTGGTAAACATGCTCAGAATTGAATTTAGACAGTTCTATTGGTTCCGGAATAGAGATTTTGGTCTAGTGCGACCCTTGGTCTGGGTTCAGGAGTTTTCATTTTGGGTTTGTGTTATTTTTTGTTTTCAGGCCAAATTAGCTTATGGGGTTGACTTCGGTCAACATTCGAGGAAGACAGCCTTGGATGAAAATTTTATCGGTGTTGTTAGCTTTAGAATGTCGAATTTGGGCTAGTAGGACCTTTGGTTCGGGTCCCAAGGCTTCCGGACTTTTTTGGTGTATTGGGTTCCGCGTGGCTTTTGGGTATGGGGCCTACTTTTGGCTAAAATGATCTCTGTTGGGAGTTTCGTAGACTCTGTTGAGTCCGGAATGTTGTTTTTGTGTAGGGTTGCATGGTTGTTTTGTGTTCACGGGGTTTCGAATGAATCTTGAGGGTCCGTCGGGTGACTTTTTAGCCTTTATGTTTGTTGGTTGCTGCTATAAAGTTGCCGACCATTTTGTTCATCGCAACTGTGAGGTGGCCATTGCATTAGCGATGGTCTGGTTTCTTGACCATCGCAATTACGTGGGTTGCTCCTCGCGACCGCGATGAAGTTGGTTGGGACCCGGTCCAGCTTTCTCCATTCGATTGTGTGGCTGGATAGTCTCGATCGCGATGGTCTGGCCTGCATTTTTTTCGCGATCATGTGGGATCCCTCGCGATTGCGATGAAGGACCCCATGAAACTATTTAAGCTGCCAACTTTGTTTTCTCCTTTAACACTTCAAATTTTCTCCATTGTTGCACATTTAAACTCCGGTTCAAGCTTCTTTATCTGAGCATACTTCACCTTGTAAGTCCCCCTCTGTCCCTCTCCTCTTTTTGTTGCTAATTCTCATTAAATGTCGTTGCTTTCCATTGGTTTCCCCTTGTGATTTCCCTTTTAGTTAGTGGCACTTCAAGGCTGTTTGGAGCCCCAAAATGAGCCCCGTTCGCGCCCAAATTTTGAGCATGGGTTTCTCAACCCGCCGCAAGCATAATTGTGAATTTTAATTTCTGTTTTATTGTGCGAGCCCCGAGGGTAATTTTCTTACCCTATTTATGACCCATTTTTCTGTATAACAATATGTGTGTCATTCTTCTCATTTTGACTCCTAGATTGTATTCTTGATAGCGTGGCTGCTTTCAGAGGCCGTTCGGAAGGGGAAAGCACACGAGTGATGGTTCATGTTTGCAGTCCAGCCCTGAGGTAGGTTACGATTTACTTTCTAGACTGAGTTTAGTTAGATTTCATATATTTATATATTACTGGAACGTTAGTTTAGGTTAGGTAGATTTAGGCTTAAATCCTGTTTATTACTTTAAATTAGCCATTTCGGATTATAGTTTAGGATTATCATGATTATCCTTAGCCTAGGAGCTTGTAGTATCATTTTGGCTAGCTTAGAATCCCTAGGTTGCTTTTAGGTGGTTTTAGAGGTAGAGTAGAGATTCTTGTTTTCCTTTTTTGCTATTACTTTCCTGTTTTATCCGCTTTATTCTACTATTGTGTGTAACTGCGGGCCCGAGGCTATAGCTTGGATTTGGACGGTGCCCCAGGTCAGTTTTCTTGGTTTGAAGGGTATTTTGCCCTTTATTGCCTTGTTTTGCGTGGTTTTCTCTGAATATGGACATTTCATGCTCATACTGCACTGGATATTATTGGAACAGAAAGGGAGTATTTTTCGAGACTTTTGGTTCAAACTGAGGTTTACTACGGCTGCGGTGATTTTCGGATTTGAACAAAACTTTATTGGATTTTACTATGGCTTTTGAAAGGAAAAAGGGAAAAATACTATTTTATGCATATACTTATAGTCTGATGCGGTATTCTGGATCTCCGATACGTTATTCTAGTTTTACTTTCCTTTCACCTATATATACATATATGTATAGTCCAATGTGGTATTCCGGGTTTATATTATCATGCATTCATACATTACATCATCATTTCATCGCATTGCATTGACTTGGGTGCTTTTCAGATTGTCGGTGGTTTTGGGTTGATCTTGTTACTACTTCACCTTTTTGGCTTGGTTATTTCGGTTTTCGGCTTTATAACTAGATTAAGGTGGATCCATGTATTTTAGCTGCTTTCCTGTAATTTATATTTATATATTATCTTTCTGCGCTTGGTCGTCCTATGATGCCTACTGGGTACCCATTGTCTTGATACTCATACTACACTATGCATCTTTTTCTGATGCAGGACCTAGTACGAGCCACCCTAACTGATCCTCCCTTCATTCGAGGCTTGCTGCAGTTCGGATCGCGGTGAGCTCCTAACGCCTTGGAGACTGCACATGCTTTCCATCTTGTATATTTTGTTTGTATTTTGTATTTTGGATAGACAGAGTCTGTTGTATAACTACTCCTTATTTTAGTCGCTCTTGTACTATTGACACCAGATCTGTGTTGGTTCTCGGGTATATTTTGTCTCTTTGGTCAGTTTAGGGCCATCATTTGTATATTTAGTATGGTGGTATGTATATATGCTATTGGCCCTATCTTTTCATTTATGTCTTTTGCTTTTCCTTATTGTAATTGCTTTACTGTCTTCCGCATTGTTGGGTTTGGCTTGCCTACTGGGGGGTTGTGTAGGCGTCATCCTGGCCCGGTCTCGTATCGTGATAGAGTGGTATTAGAGCTCTAAGTTCACCAGTCTAGCCAGTACAAGAGCAAGTGTCTAGTAGAGTCTCGTGGATTGGTATGATGACGTTAGTATCCAATATGTGAGAGGCTATAGGACATTCCTAGGAAATGTGTCATCTTGTTTGGTTCCTTGTCATGCGTTTTTGGCTTATTTAACTTCTAAGTATCTTTTTTTCACTCTTTCTCAGATAGTTCAGACGAGATCTGTAGTGGGTGAGGATGAGGGCCTTGCACCTGCAGTTAGAGCCCCAACTAGGGGACGGGGTAGAGGTTGGCCAGGAGGTCAAGGTAAGGGATGTGTTGCGGCACCAGCTCGGACTCACGCTAGGCTATCATCACCAGAGCCAGAGGATATGGTTGATGAGGTACAGTATGAGCCAGAGGGCATAGGGCTAGCCCAGCATCCGATGGGTTTTGTGGCTACTCCAGTGTTGCAGGACACTTTGGTTCGGTTATTGGGGTTTCTTGAGGGTATGACTCCACCAGCAGCTTCACCGACCACTCTGATTTATTCTCAGGTTAGAGATGAGGGTCAGACTTCAACTCAAGTGGCAGCACATGTTTTAGTAGTGCAGCCTGCTACTGCGGCTCCCAAATTGGAGGTATTACTGGTTCCTATAGTTGCTCCACCTATTCTCGCCGGGCCAATTATGTCTTCTGAGGAGCAAAAGATGCTTGGTAGGTTTCTTAGATTGGGTCCTCTGAGGTTTTTAGGTGCTTCTAGGGAGGATGCACATGAGTTCCTGACTAGCTCCCAGGAGAAATTGCATAATCTGGGGTTAGTTGAGTCACATAGGGCAGACTACACTGCGTTTCAGGTTGATGGTCCAGTGAAACAGTGGTGGAGGTCATATGTAGCTTGCAGACCAGCCATGTCACCTCCGCTTACATGCTCTCAATTCTCCATTACTTTTCTGGAGAAGTATGTACCGCATAGCATGAGCGAGCAATTGATGGATCAGTTCTCTGGGTTAGAGTAGGGCTCCATGACTGTGTCTGAGTATGAGGTTCACTTCCACAAGTCGTATAGACACACCACTATGATTTTGCCCATCGAGCACGAGAGGGTGTGCCATTTTGTTCGAGGCTTGACTTTGCAGCTTTTTTTGGCTACAGAGGGTATGGTAGCATCGGGTCAGTCTTTTCTAGAGGTAGTAGATCATGCCCGCACTATTGAGGGCGTTCTTCATGAGGACCAAGGGGGAAGCGATAAGAGGCCTCGCCATCAGGGCAGTTTCAGTGGTTCACAAGCCCGTGGTAGAGGCTACTATAGTAGAGGCCAGCACCAGCAACGCTTCCAGCCGAGCTGGCTAGTTTAGGTGACATTAGAGACTACTGAGGGTCAGAGTAGCCAGAGTATTATTCTTTCTCCATGAGGTGCTTATTCAGGTTCCATAGGTCGTGGGGGTCATTCTGATTTAGCTGGGTCTTTACAGCAGAGTATGTTTGGTCAGGGTTGTTATGAGTGTGATGAGATAAGACACTTTTCTAGAGAGTGTTCATCGACACAAAACCCTAGACAATAGGATCAGTTAGTTCAGGCCCCCAAGGCTCCAGCACCTACAACTAGAGGCAGTTCACAGGGTAGTAGGGGTTGTTCCCAGGGTACTAGAGGTGGTCCTCAGTCTAGTAGATTAGGTGGTCATGGTGGTTGGAGCCACATATATGCAGTTCTAGGACGGATAGAGGTCGAGGCTTCAGATGTTGGGATCACAGGTACGATCTCCGTATGTCATCAGTATGCTTCTGCTTTGTTTGATCTGAGGTCTACATTTTCATATGTTCCTGCTTATTATGCTACTTATTTGTAGTCTGCTTCTGAGTCTTTGCCTACGCCTTTGCATGTATCTACCCTAGTAGGAGATTCCTTAGTAGTGGATCAGGTGTATCTGGCTTATGTGGTGACTATCTTGGGGTATGACACGTGGGTAGACTTGGTTGTACTTGATATGGTTGATTTCGCCGTGATCTTAGCCATGGATTGGTTGTCCCCTTATCATGCAGTCTTGGATTGCTTTGCCAAGACTGTTACTCTACGGATGCCTTGTATCCCTCCTATCATATGGAAGGTTGCCGATAGCCACATGCCGAGGGGAGTTATATCTTTCCTGAGCGCCCAGCGATTGGTTGAGAAGGGGTGCTTAGCCTATCTTTCCTACGTCTCTGATACTAGTGCCACCACACCTCCTCTTGAGTCAGTTCCTGTGGTTTGCGAGTATTTAGATGTTTTTCCTTCTGATCTTCTGGGTTTTTCACCTGAGTGTGACCTTGACTTTGCTTTTGGTGTTGAGCAAGGCACTCAGCCCGTTTCTATTCCGCCATATCGAATGGCACCTACTGAGTTGAGGGAGCTTAAGGATCAGCTCCAGGATCTATTGAGTAGAGGGTTCATTAGGCATAGTATGTTTCTGTCGGGTGCTCTGGTTCTGTTTGTGAAGAAGAAGGATGGGTCTATGCGTATGTGTATTGACTACGGCTAATTGAGTAAGGTGACAGTTAAGAACAGATATCCAATGTCGCGTATTGATGATTTACTTGACCAGATTCAGGGTGCAGCGGTGTTTTCCAAGATAGACTTGAGATCCGGTTACCACCAGTTGACGATCAGGGCAACAGACATCCCAAAGACAACATTTAGGACTCTATACGGTCATTATGAGTTCCTAGTCATGTCTTTTGGGTTTACTAATGCCCCAACAACATTTATGGAGTTGATGAATTATGTGCTTAGTGCCTACTTGGACTCATTTATGATTGTGTTTATCATCGGCATTCTGATATACTCGAGGAGTAGAGAGGAGCATGTACAACATCTTAGATTGGTACTTCAGACCTTGCGAGACCATAAGTTGTATGCCAAATTCACTATGTGTGAATTTTTGCTTGAGTCTATGGCATTCCTAGGATACGTGGTGTCCAAGGATGGGATTATGGTAGATTCGGCGAAGAATGCTGCAGTTCATGATTGGGCTAGGCCTACGTCTCCTACCGAGGTTCATAGTTTTATTGGGTTGGCGGGTTATTACAGATGATTTATGGAGGGGTTTTCTTTGATAGAAGCTTCATTGACTAGATTGACTCAGAAGAATTTTCCCTTCCAGTGGTCAGATGAGTGTGAGGCGAGCTTCCTGAGGCTTAAGGCCTTTTTAACTTCAGCTCTGATTCTTACTCTTCCGATCGAGGGTCTGGGTTTCACCATGTACTGTGATGCTTCGAGTATTGGTTTGGGTTGTGTGGTGATGCAGCATGGCTGGTTGATTGCATATGCTTCAAGACAGTTGAAGGTTCACGAGAGGAACTACCCCACACATGACATGGAGTTAGTAGTAGTAGTCTTCGCGTTGAAGATTTGGAGGCATTATCTTTATGGCGTGCAGTGTGAGGTCATTATTGACCATCGTAGTCTTCAGTAAATTTTCATCCCGAAGGATCTAAATTTGAGGCAGCGAGGTGGTTGGAGTTACTGAAGGACTATGACATCTCTATCCTTTATCATCCGGGGAAGGCAAACATGGTGGCGGATGCCTTAAGCCAAAAGTCAGTGAGTATGGGTAGCTTGGCTTTCCTAGCGATAGAGGAGATACCCTTAGCTTGGGAAATCTAGTACATGGCTAACAGGTTGGTTAGACTTGAGATATATGAGCAGGGGCGTATTCTTGCTTGTGTTGAGGCTAGATCTTCCTTGTTGGAATAGATTTGGGCATAATAGTTTGATGATGCGAGGTTGAGTATCATTCATGACAAGGTGTTGAGCGGGGAGGCTAGGAAGGCGACCTTAGATTCAGAGGGTGTTTTGAGGATCGGGGGTCATATTTGCGTTCCTAGGGTTGGTGACTTGGTTAGATTGATCTTGGAGGAGGCACATTGTTCTGGATATTCCATTCACCCCGGGGCAGCTAAGATGTATGACTTGAGGCAGCACTACTGGTGGTGTGGGATGAAGCGTGATATTTCAGCTTTCGTATCTAGGTGCTTAAACTTTTAGCAGGTGAAGTTTGAGCACCAGAGGCGAGGTGGTTTATCTCAAAGGCTACCCATTCCGGAGTAGAAATAGGAGCGAATAACTATGGACTTTGTAGTCGGGTTTCCACATACCCTGTGGAGATTTGATGCTATTTGGGTTATCGTGGATAGTTTGACGAAGTCTGCTCACTTTCTTCTAGTTCAGACTTCTTACTGTTCGAGAGGTTGGCTCAGATCTACATTCGAGAGATTGTTTGTTTGCATGGTGTGCTAGTTTCTATCATTTCTGACCATGGTACTCAGTTCACTTTGCAGTTCTGGAGGTCTATTCAGAGAGAGTTGGGTACTAGATTTGAGCTTAGCACCACTTTTCATCCACATATAGATGGTCAGTCGGAGCGAACAGTTCAGGTTCTGGAGGATATGTTATGAGCCTATGTTATTAATTTCGGGGGTTAGTGGGACCATTGTTTAGCCTTAGAAGAGTTTGCATATAATAATAGTTACCATTCCATCATTCAGATGACTCCAATCGATGCTTTGCATGGTAGGCAGTGCAGATCTCTGGTGGATTGGTTTGATACTTTCGAGGTTAGGCTGTGGGGTACTGCAATACCCCGTATTTCGAACCAGCTATCAAACTCTGAATTCAGTGAAATTTCTGTTTTTCTGCAATTTAGGTCACCACGAGCAGCGCCAAGGGCATCGTAGCTTAGACGGCCTATGGGGTTCCCCGTGGGAATGAAACAGTGATGTTATGCCAGTCTTTCTCATCCCGATGGGCGGTCACGACGGGCATCACAGATGCGACGACCCGTGGCAATCCATCATCGTAAACTCCAAACAAGCCCCCCAGCACCTCAGCTTCCCCGACTGGCTAGTCCACGGGCGTCGTGAATACGATGACCCATGAAGCAAGCCATCAGATTAAACCAGGAATCCTTTCCCCTGTTAGCCCTTCCACGATGGGCAACCCCATGGGCATCGCAAATGTGATGGGCCGTGGGATTTCATCGTTGGAATTGTCTAGCGAGACCCAGACAATACTATCCTACCTGACGTCTTGGCCGATGGGCCGTCGTATACACGACGCTCGTCGGGCAGCCTGTGGGATGAATTTTCCTGCAACTTTTTATCCCTATGTCAGGGGTAATTTGGTCTTTTCCCTTATTCTTAAACTATTAAGTGAGGTTGTTTTGACCATTTTTAGTAAGGTTTCATCCTTAATTAGCCTAAGTCCTTCCTTATTCCTCATACATCTCCCCAAAAGAGGAAATAATTTCTCCTTCAAGCTCCAAGTCTCAAGCTCCAAGATAAAGCCTCCATTCTTTTCAAATTCAGTTGAGTTAGCTTTAATTAAGGTATGTGGGTGTTCAACAATGGGTTCCTTTCACCCTTGTGCCCAAAACCCCCAATTCTTATTTTGAATTATGAACTTGTGAAATTAGGGTTTTGATCCAAATTGGGGAAAACTTATGAAATCAGTTTCTAAGCATCAATCCATGGTTTCTCATTACTTATTTATGATCTGATTAAGTTTACTTAATTAATTTAAAAAGCCCATGCATTAAGGTTGATTTCCAGCATGAATCCATTGAATTGCATGTTTTCAAGTGAAGATCTGACATGTTTAGATAACATAGATTTATGTATTTATGAAATTGCATGCCTAATTCCTCAAGCATGAATTTATAAAGAAAAGTATGTTTTGAATTATGTCTATGCTAAGGTTTAAGAACTTATGGTTTGATTTTCATGACATGAGATATGTCCTTAAGCATTTCAAGCAAGATTTGGCATTAGATATGTCACAGTATATGTGAGCTATATGATATGTTTTGGGAGTAGTATTTAGCACCGAGTTGGATAGGATGAGATTGCCCTTAGTCCTAGAACTACGTGCCACTGTAGGTTCCCTCTGTGGCTTATGACATGATCCTGATATGATAAGGTTTTAACTTTGGCCGGTTAGAATAACCTTTTTCAGTGTGGGTGTATGACACTAGACTCCATGTAGCTCATCATGGTTTATGTCGGTTAAGAGAAACTCCCGTATGAAAGTTTTATGACTTATACTCTTCTATTTCATGTTTTAAGACTTGAATTATGAGATTTGCTTACGATGTCTCTCTTATGTACAAGATACGTTTTCATTATGTTTTAAGTATCTTTTATCACATTCATGCATCTCTCACGTATTTAGTACATCCTATAGTACTGACGCATACTTTGTACTGCATCCTATTATGATGCAGATTCAGGCTCTATTCCTCAGGCGCGTGGCTAGTCAGTACCAGCTTTCCGGTCCATTTACTGGTGAGTCCTCATCCTTCGAGGACTGGAGTTATGAGTAGTGTTTTTATGTCTCCCATTGTTGGATTTCCGAGTTAGTTGGGGTTTTGTCCCATCAACTCTTATTTCGGATTTAGAGGCTTCAGACATAGCTAGTTTGTAATCTGGATTGGTATTTCTTAGACTTTATCCCATTTCAGTTTATGGTTTTCTGACTTTATTATGTATGCTTCCGCTTATATTCTTGAATATATCTGAGAATTCTATGACCAAGGGTTAACTTGGGACACTTATGGTCCCGGGTCCCGTATTACGTCTAGGGGGTAGTCTTGGGGTGTGACAAACTTGGTATCAGAGCCTCAAGTTCAAGAGTCCTAAGGTGTCTGAAGCCGCATCAACTAGAATCTCTTTCATGTGGGTGAAGCACGCCACACTTATGAGAGGGAAGCTATGAGATATCTTACGAAAAAGTTCACTTTTTCATGATCAATATCGTGCAATAGAGTTAACTCTATTAGTCCTCTAATTCATTCGTGTTACATTTAAGATTATGCCTCATTGACATGCTATACCTCCCCGAGCCACTCGAAATGCTAACCCTCCGATTCCCAACCTCGAGGTCACGAATGTGGAGTTTTGGAATGCTATTCACTTGTTTGCCTAGACGATGGCTTCCCAAGCCAATCAGCATGCTCCTATCCCCGTTCACCCTTAAGGTGGAGCTGCAGCCCGAGTTTGAGATTTTATCCGTATGAACCCACCGGAATTCTAGGGTTCAAAAGTTGGTGAGGACCCACTTAGCTTTATAGATGAGGTGAAGAAGACTTTGAGGTGATGTAGGTTGGCGGAGTTGAGAGTGTTGAGCTAGCTTCCTACCAGCTGAAGGAGGTAGCTCATATCCGGTTCACTCAGTGGAAGGAGGCTAGAGCTAGGGATGTGGTCCCTATGTCTTGGGAGAGTTTTGAGAGAGCATTCCTCGACCAGTTCTTTCCCCGAGAGTTGAGGCAAGCTAAGGCCGAGGAGTTTGTGAACTTAAGGCAGGGATCAATGTCAGTCCAGGAGTACAGTTTGAGGTTCACGCAGTTGTCCAGGTATACTTCATCTATGGTAACGGACCCGCTTGATCACATGAGTAAGTACATCTATAGAGTGTCAGATTTGGTAAAGAAAGAGTGCAGGTCTTCTAGAGTTCATGATTGGTGATAGTGTGTTTCTTTGTGTGTCTCCCATGAAGGGAGTGGTGAGGTTCGGAAGGAACGGTAAGCTTAGTCCTAGGTTCATAGGGCCTTTTGAGATCCTTCATCATATTGGAGCGGTTGCTTATGAGTCTTTGTGCTTTTTCTACATTTTGAGCTTTCTCTCAGCAGCTACAAGTCATTTATGACCTGTCGGGACTGACGGCTCGGTGTCCAGGCCGTTCGTTAGGTCGTTATGACCATTTCTTTGTTTTAGAACTTGAACTTAGAGAATCTTTGACTTCAGTCAACTTTCTTGGTAAACATACTCGGAATCAAATTCTGACAGTTTCGTTTGCTCCAAAATGGGGATTTTGGTCTAGTAGGACCCTTAGTCTAGGTTCGGGAGTTTTCATTTTGGGTTTGTGTTGTCTTCTGTGTTGTAAGGCCTGTTTAGCTTATAGGGTTGACTTTGGTCAACATTCAGAGAAAATAACCTCAGATGAAAATTTTGTCAGCATTGTTAGCTCTGGAATGTCGACTTTGGGCTAGTAGGACCTTTGATTCGGGTCCCGAGGCTTTCGAACTTATTTTTGGGTATTGGGATTCGAGTGGTTTTTGGATGTGGAGCCCACTTTTGGCTAAAACGATCTCTGTTAGGATTTTCATTGACTCCGTTGAGTCCGGAATGCTATTTTTGGTAGGGTTGCATGGTTGGTTTGTGTTCACGGGGTTTCGAATGATTTTCGAGGGTCTGTCGGGTGACTTTTTAGCCTTTGTGTTTGCTGGTTGTTGCTATAAAGTAACATACCAGTTTGGTCATCGTGACAGCGAAGTGGCCTTCGCATTCGCGATGGTCTGGTTTCTTGAACATCGTGATCCCTTCTCCTCGCGATCGCGATGAAGAAGGCTGGGACTCAGTCCAGCTTTCTCTACGGGATCGCATGGCTGGACAGTCGCGACCATGATGGTATGGCCTACATTTTCCTTGCGATCACGTGGGGTCCCTCTCGATCACGATGAAGGACCCCAGGCAGCTATTTAAGCTGCCAACTTTGTTTTCTTCTCCAACATTTCAAATTTTCTCCATTGTTGCACATTTAAGCTTTGGTTCCAGCTCCTTTATCTCAGCATAGTTCACCTAGTAAGTCTCCCTCTGTCCCTCTCTTCTTTTCCATTGTTAATTCTCGTTGAATCCCGTTGGTTTCCCCTTGTGATTTCCCTTTAGTTAGTGGCACTTCGGGATGTTTTGAGCCCTGAAACGAGCCCCATTCACGTTCAAATTTTGAGCATGAGTTTCTCAATCCACCACAAGTATAATTTTTAATTTTAATTTTTGTTTCATTGCGCGGGCCCCGAGGGTCATTTTCCGGCCTAATTTTTGACCCATTTTTTCGTATAATAATTTGGTTGTCATTCTTCTCGTTTTGACACCTGGATTGTATTCTTGATAGCGTGGAAGCTTTCTGAGGCCGTTCAGAAGGGGAAAGAACACGAGTGATGGTTCGTGTTTGCAGTTCGGCCCCGAGGTAGGTTACAGTTTACTTTCTAGACTTAGTTTAGTTAGATTTCATATATTTATATGTTGTTGGAACGTTAGGTTGGCTTAGGTAGATTTAGGCTTAAATCCTATTTATTACTTTAAATTGGCCATTTCGAATTATATTTAGGATTATCATATTTATCCTTAGCCTAGGAGCTTGTAGTATCATTTTGGCTAGCTTAGAATCCCTAGGTTGCTTTTAGGAGGTTTTAGAGGTAGAGTAGAGATTCTTGTGTTCCTTTTTTGCTATTACTTTCCTATTTTATCCGCTCTATTCTACTGTTATGTGTAACTGTGGACCCGAGGCCTTAGCTTGGATTAAGACGGAGCCCCAGGTCAGTTCTCTTGGTTTGGAGGGTATTTTGCCTTGTTGTGCGTGATTTTCTCTAAATATGCACATTTTAAGTCATACTGCACTGCATATTTTTGGCACAGAAATGGAGTACTTTCGAGACTTTTGGTTCAAAATGAGGTTTACTACAGCTACGGTGATTTTCGGATTTGAACTAAACTTTATTGGATTTTACTATGGGTTTTGGAAGGAAAAAGGAAAAAATACTATTTTATGCATATACTTATAGTCCGATGCGGTATTTCGGACCCCCGATGTGTTATTTCGAGTTTTACTTTCCTTTCACCTATATACATATATCCATAGTCTGATGCAGTATTTCGGGGGCCCGATGTTGTATTCTGGGTTTATATTATTATGCATTCATAAATTACATCATCATTTTATCGCATTACATTGGCTTGGGTGCTTTTTGGATTGTCGGTGGTTTTGGGTTGATCTTGTTACTACTTTACCTTTTTGGCTTGGTTATTTTGGTTTTCGGCTTTATAACTTGATTTAGGTGGATCGCTGTATTTTACCTGCTTTCCTGTAATTTATATTTATATATTATCATTATACGCTTGATCAGCCTATGATGCCTACAGAGTACCCGTTGTCTTGGTACTCAAACTACACTTTGCATTTTTTTTGATGCAGCACCTAGTAAGAGCTACTCTTACTGATCCTCCCATCGTTCGAGGCCTGTTGCAGTTCGGATCGCGGTGAGTTCCCAGCGCCTTGGAGACTTCACATGCTTTCCATCTTGTATATTTTGTCTATATTTTGTATTTTTGATAGATAGAGTCTGTTGTATAGCTACTCCTTACATTAGTCGCTCTTGTACTAGTGACACCATGTCCGAGTTGGTTCTCATATATGTTTTATCTCTTATATCACTTTAGGGCCATCTTTTGTATATTTAGTACGGTGGTATGTATATATGCAATTGGCACTATCTTTTCATTTATGCATTTCGCTTTTCCTTATTGTAATTGCTTTACTGTCTTCTACATTGTTGGGTTTGGCTTGCCTACTGGGGGGTTGTGTAGGCGCCATCATGGCCCGGTCTCGGATCGTGACACCATGTATGAACATAGAAATTTAGAGTTTTTCTGATAAAATTAAGAAATGGTATTTTGATGACTTTCAGGTTGATTTTAACTTCATTTTGATGAAATTTCATATTTGAACTCCTTAAGTTAAGGATAACGTAATTTTTAAATAAAATTCTATTTTTGCCCTTGTGAGCTCGGGGTTAACTTTTGGATTGACTTTTTTTTATCCAAAATAGAAGTATAGCAATATGAGTATCGATGGACTCATATTTACATGTAGAAGTTATTCTTGATAGATTTGAGATGATTTAAGGTTGTTTTGGAAAGAAAAGTTATTTCGATGTTAGTTTGTGACACGTTTCTTTGACTTTGAGTTAGGTTATGACTTAATTTTTTTTATACTTTACCTGCGTGGGGATTTATCATGTAAAGCATGCTATGGGATTAGTGACTTAGTGATTATAATAAAAAATTGAGTTTATTTTGTGTTATTATGATGCTCGCATGGGAGCTTGTGTTAATTATAATGATAAATGAGATGATTTATCATGGTGATATCCGATTGGAGGTTTATATTGTTTTGATTTTATGGGACTTGAATCTCTAGTTTGATATTAAGGCTTATAGCTAGTACTCGTGGATAAATCATGATTTTGAGATCTTGGACATGACAGTTGCATCTGGTTTTGCTTTATTTTGTGTTCATACATATTCATACATCTCATAATTCATGAAAGCAGTGAATGACTTGATTTTTGAAAAAAAAATATCCTAAAAGACCCGATTAGAAAGAAATGAATGATTTTAGTTCTAGTTAGAGTTTGGATCACTTCTATACAAGAAATGTCTTGAAAGACTTGATTTGAAGGACATGAATGATTTTAGTTCTGGTTCAAGTTCGGATTACTAATATTTATTAATGAGAGTTGATTAGTATATGAACCTCGCGAGTCCCCCATGGGTCCTATCCTGGAAGTGATATATATTCGTAGAGTATATACGGTAGGCATTGGCCATTGCATTTCATTCCATATCATTACATTGCATTATTATTTAGTTTGTTATTGTGACTGAGATGAACTGTACTATTCATTGATATTGAACTACTGAGACTTTTCAACATGCAGTATTACTTTAGTATTTTTTATTCAAAAAAGGCCTAAATTACACCTCACCTATTAGAAATGGTACAAAAATACACTCCATCCACCTATTGGCTCTATTATACCCCTGACATCCACCTTTGAGCTCTAAAGTATCCTTCAAGTTAACAGATCACATATTAAAAATGAAAAAAGACTAAAAATACCCCTGAACTATAGGAAAAGGTCAAAAAATACCCTACATTCACCTTTTTTGGCTCAGGTATACCCGTAAAACTAACAACCCCCTCTATATTTTATTTTTGTAAAATTATTTATTACGTGTTATTTTTATATTGGGTAAAATAAAAATCTCACTCCACCAAGATGATGACATGGCAAATAAGATTAACTAAAAATTACATGTCAACAAATAAAAAGAAACACTACTAGTTAATAACTTGAAAAAAGAAGAGATAAAGTGAAGTGAAGATCCAATAAAGTACCAACTCTTCTGACAACTAAATTTTATGAGAAAATTTAAACATACTAGTGTCACCCTTTATACTTACTAGTGGTATGAAAACTAAAAAAAATTGATTGATTGTCAAAAATATATTGCAAAAATAAATGGAGATGACCAGAGATAGACTCATCAACCTTGTTTCTTATATCAAATCTTATTCCAAATTCTTCAATCTCTCGAACTTATTGAACTTAAATACGACTTGAAACACTTCTTATTTTTTTTATTTGCTCATTAATTATGATTTTCCCAATTCTGGTATGGCTACAGGTGAATTGGTCATTATCTTATACTTATTTACGGGCTGATGAGAGTGATGATAGCTTTTAGTTTCATATTTTTTGTCATTGATAATAATTATCTTAGCGGTGTAGTGTTTTATGATAAGATTTTTCGATCATCCCTTTTTTCAATTCTTAATTAGTAATATTTATTTTTATTTGCTGACATGTAATTTTTAGTTAATCTTATTTATCATGTCATCGGCTTGGCGGGGTGAGGTTTTTATTTTACTCAATAAAAAATGACATGTAATAAGTAATTTTTTTTAAAATAGATATAGAGGGGACGGTTAGTTTCAAGAGTATAAGTGAGCCAAAAAAGTGGATTGAGGGTATTTTTAGACTTTTTCCTATAGTTCAGAGGTATTTTGAACCCTTTTTTATTTTTAATATGTGATCTGTTAACTTAAACGGCATTTTAGAGCCCAAAGGTGGATGTCAGAGGTATAATAGAACCAATAGGTAAATGAAGGGTATTTTTGTACCATTTCCAATAGGTGAGGGATAATTTAGGCCCTTTTCCGTTCTTTATTCAATATAGTATCTGCTTAACCTCAGTCGGCCTATGATGCCTACTGAGTATAAGTGGACCGTACTCACTCCTACTTTCTTGCATTCTTCTGATGCAGATCCAGGTACAAGGGAAACCCGCAGCTAGAGTTCGTGCTTTTTGATATCTTCGAGGTTGTGGTGAGATCTTGTATTCGGAGAGTGTCTCGATTTCCTCTACCACTCATTTCTATTTTCTTTATATTCTCAAATAGTGGTGTAGTATTTGATTAGGACATTCTGTATTTAGAGGAACTCTTGTATTCATAACAGCTGAGTCTTGGGGTATTTTAGGAGTCTGCTATTTGGTTTCCTTTTCATTATTGCTGATTTGAGTTAGTATTGGATATTCATTGTGTTATTCCACTATTTGTCTTATTTTAAGTTTCTTGCTTTTGTCGAGTTAGGCTTACCTACCATAATCGAGTTGGGGTAGGTGCCATCACAATCCTTGAGATTTTGGGTCCTGACATTTTTCTATTCATAAAAAGAAATACATGTGTTATTATCTTTCAATGCAACACATATTTTGTAACAATGAATGTGGTCTTCCATTAAACTTCACTTTATTTTTTCCGAGTACAAACTTCAGGAGGAGTACTAAAAAGAAAGTTTGGAAATTTAGATTCTAGATTATCATGTTATAACATGTGAATAAAATTCTAGTAATGATGTACAATTAGATGTTGAGCCAGGTCATTCTAGTGATGATGTACAATTGCACAGTGAGTCAGATCATTCTATTAATATAAGTATAGGTATTGAAGGAGTGATCGAACAAGAGAATGCAAGTCCATCAATGGAAGAGTTTGAATCCCTTACTAGACACCACACCAATCGACCACTCAGAATATTTTGACTCCATAATCCGAGATACCTGAAAAATAACTATCCATTCGTATCACTAGAATATTCCTAAAAGCACATATTAGGCTAAACTATATAGTAAGATTTAATATTCCATGAGTCATTATATGTCTAATCGAAGCCTGTCAAAATCAAATCGATTGTTTGTAAATCAACTACTCTACCGTGTTTATTCTTAACAGTGTGTGAGAAGTCTTAGAGTCCGTTTGGATTGACTTATTTTAAGTGTTTTTTAAGTTAAAATAGTTTTTAAGTTGTTTTATAGTGTTTGGGTAAGGTAAAAAAGTGCTTCTGGACACTTAATTTTAGGTCAAAATAGCAAAAAAAAGCTAAAAGCTAAAAACTGAAATTTCCAACTTAAAAAAAGCAGCTTAAAATAAGCCAATCCAAACAGGCTCTTTGCTGATCCAAGACGGAAGGCTGCTACAAAACCACAAATTATCAAAGGACTAATATGGACAAAATAAAGAAAAGAGATCGACCGAAGTCCACAAAAAAATAAAAGGAATGAGAGATGATCAAAATAAGGGAAACTCTGCCAACGAATTTCTTACAAAAAATCTCTATAGCCACCAAAAGTTTCAGAATAAAGTATCAATAACAAAAGAGTGAAAGATGCATATATGTTGTCTTTCATTGTTTACAATAGCTACGGAATGAGTGATTAGGAGTTGGAAAACAAGGTTACGTATTCATTAATTTCACTGGAAAGTCTTCTAAAAGGGACCAAAAAGACAATGCTTGCTTGGTAGAACTAGTGACCTGGAGAAAAGTGGTCATTGGAAAATTTTGGATCAAGACAATTACTCTTCAATATAATAGGCAAGGAAGTTGTAAATTTTGTGATATCCCAGCATTACAATAGTAACGTGAAAAACAATAAGAATTTGATTTTATGTCAAGGTAATTCTTCCACTTTCTATCATCATTATTTCAGTTTATATTGATGTTTTATTGAGTTTATTGAGTGATTATGAATTAATTGATATTTTGAAAATGAATCGTAAGTCCTGATCTTTCTTGAACAGAGAAACTTGAGAATCCAAGAACTTGGGGCTTAGCTCAAAATGACAAATTGAGCTGAATAACCATATATTGATATTGTTAAATCTTGTTACATGTAGATTGAGTTGTTGGGATGCGTAGAAGTCAATCTTACTAGAAAGGAAGAATCTTGAGGTGAGTTAAGACTTGTCTTTACTAAAGTTTTTGTCTCACAAAGTCATGCCCACGAAGTGTTTGATTAAATGTTTATAAATGTTAGTGTTAGTTTAATTGGAATGAGTTAAGATATACATGTTATTAAATAATTAAACAAGTGTTCTTTTAAGGTTTTCAAGCAATCTCTCCAAGCTCACGATTACTGATGAAATTATGTAAGGATCTGATTTTTAATGCTTTAAAGTTAAGAATGCCATGATGTGCTTTAAGTGCTCTAACCACATTAAGGTTAAAAGCTTGAAGATTTAATTTAATAGTTAATGAAATGGTAACCGTACAAAAGAGCATGAGTATCCGTATAAAGGTTTATTAATTTTACAATAATGAGGCACACCATAAATGGCAATCGTATAAAGGATTACAATTCATCGTACAAAGAGTTGCTAATTTTGACATAATGAGGCACAACATAAATGATAACCGTATAAAAAGTTATGCACTACCGTACAAAGAGTTGCTAATATTTCTATAACGAGGCATGAAAGATTTGACAGCCGTATAAAGGGCTACGAGTAACTGTATAAAAATTCAGTCGACTACGGCTATCTAAAAGCTAAAGAAGAAAATATAAACTAAGAAATATTAGTGGTGATTGCTTAAATATGGTAATATTTACCTGATGAGTATTTATGAACCATTCCATTTAAGAGTTTATTTATTTGATACATATTTTTTAAACCTCATTCTAACTTTTGTTAGGGGAATGTTGAGATTCACTGATTAAGGTAGATTGTACTAACGTTCTCTTTTAGAAATTTACGGTGGTTTGCGGTATAATGTAGGGGCTAGTTTTGCAGATGAACATAATACAGGATATAAATTCCTCATTTTTGGTGCTTTTGGTAGCTCCACTTCTTTCTTTCGGTGGGAACACATATATTGTTATGAGTTATTCCTTTTATGTAGTCATTATCTTTAGCTTAGAGGCTTTATAGATAGTCTTAAAATTTGGATTGTGTATTCACACTAAGCATATATTATATAATGATAAGAAAGTATAAACACATTATATAAATTTTCAGAATATTTACTTGAACTTGAGATCCAAATATTATATTTAATATTCAAAGAATTGCATTGATTCATATATGGTTATCTGAATAAGAACATATTAGAAAGCAAAGATGGTCCACTAGGTCAAGTTAAGTCACTGGTGCCAATCACGGCTTGATCAAAAATTGAATCATGACAACTTTTATGGATGAGGAAACGAATTCTTTGCAAGAGAGTGAAACTTGCGGCTTGGTTGATTGTCAACAATGAAAAAGTCAGTTGAATGTTAATGAATTTATTTTGTGAAATATAACACCGATGATACTACTGAGAGATTCAAAGGAAGGTTGGTGGAAATTAAAGGGTATACTCATGCCTATGACATTGAATACACAATGACATTTGTACCTGTATCTAAAATCAACACCGTCCAAGTGTTGTCTTTAGTTGCAAAGAGAAATTTACTATTGCAACAATTTAGTGTAAAAAATACATTTTTACATGAAAAATTATTTGAAGAAGTTTATGTGGAGTTCTCTGTCAGGATATGTGATGACAGAACGACAAAGTAAAAGACGCGCATATAATAAATTGTCATATGGGATAAACAACCTCCAAGAGAATAATTTAAAAAATTTACAAAGTCTATGATAATATTTGGATACAATCAGAGTAACTTAAATTGCACTTTATTTTTTAACAAACAATAATGTAAGTTTACTGCTTTCATTGTGTATGAATGGTATGGTGGTTATAAGAAATGATGCAAAAGAAAAAAAGGCGTTACAAGGATACTTGTCCAGAGAATTTGAAATAAAAGATCTTGGAGGTTTGGCCTATTCTAAGAATTGAAATTCTAGATCCAAAAAAATAATAATTTAATCTTAAAAAAAATATGCATAAGATTGTTGTAGGAAATTGGTATGACAACATGTCAACTTGCCAATTTTCCAATGGAAGAACTAGACTTAAAGTTGTGTACTAAAGTAGATCAAGTACCAGTTGATAAAGGGAGATACCAAAGGCTCGTGGGAAAATAAATATACTTGGAACACACAATATATGTTTCTTATGCATTGAGCGTTGTTTGTCAATTTGTGCACAATCATTATCAAAGCCACATGAATAATGTCATTCAGATTTTGAGGTACTTAAAGTCTGTTGCTAAAAAAGAAATATGGTTCACAAAAAATACAAATTATCATGACATTGATGTTTATACATATGCTGAGTGGATCTGATTAATTGATGATACACATTCAACTTCTAGTTACTTAATATTTGTAGGAGGTAATCTTGTTACTAAGAGAAGTAAAAATGAAATACTATTGTACAATCAAGTGTAGAAGTTGAATTTAGAGGTATGACACTTGGACTCTGTGAGGGCTAAGGCTTAAACTCCTTTGTGTGATTCGAGTTATCAACCTTAGAATCCAATTCAATTATAGTGTGACACACATATGATATCGTTCATAATCCGATTTGATATGATCAACCAAAATATGTTGAGGTAGATAGATTTTCATCAAGAAAGAAATAGATGAAAAACGTTTGGAGTTACCAAAGATTCGATCTGAAGATCATTAGCTAACATTTTTACAAGAAGTTTCAAGTAGAACATTATCGAAGTGCCTTAGCAAGTTAAGTATGTACAATATCTATGCCCCAACTCGAGGAGGAGTATTAAGATTTTGTGAGAATATTAAGTTTATTTTTTACCTTATTTATGAGATTCACATTAAATATAAATAAATTTCTTGTATCCCAAGTTTGGAAGTTTACCATATTTAGGAAATATAGAATTTCTTATCTAGAATATGATATTTTTATACCCTAATTATTAGAACATTATTATAAAAGGCGCATAAATGTTACTACCACTCCATTAAATAATACATTTAAGTTATAAATTAAAAATTAAAAAAAAGGATTAAGTCCTTAAAAATAATGAATATTGATTCTATTTAGTTAAGTTGCTAACTCTATTATAGAAGAAATTAAATGAAGAGAAATGCAGGCTCAAATTGGTGAATGATGAGTTTATTGGATTGAATTGATTATTTTGACGCAAAATTATTAGATATTATTTGAACCAGAAAAGTTTTCTTTTTGACAACAACAAATAAAATTAGTTAGGTAGGAAAGATGTATAATAAAATCAATTTTGATGTTATTTGATACAAATATGTGATGTGACCGTGCTCAACTGATGCTTCTTTATAGATAATATTTTGAATTGGTTAAAATTTATTTTTTACTTTACAATTATTGTTGTTATATATATAATGTTGGCATTGTTTGATATAAATTGCAATGCAACTAAGTAATGTCTAATGACTTCGACTATGGAGTTTCTCGAACATTTTTCAACACACTACTATAAATTATCCAAAAAATAAGCCAAAATCGATCGACAAGGTCGAAATATCAAGCAAAATTGATTCCAAATTGATGCACTCAATGACGTCGAATTTTGGCGCGTCAATTTCAAAGAACCGACGGACATGGTCGGTTCTAACCAAGGGACGTCTGTCAATTTATTTAATTCTATGAGATTGATATTTTATTTTATACCCGACATAAAAAGATACAACCGATGGTCAGTTTTGATTTTCTTTATTTTATTTTTTAAAAATTATTTTCCATTAATTATATAATAATAAAATTTTAAAAAAACTGACCCTGTCCATCGATTTATTCTTGGATATGAAGAACACACCGATGGACTGATCATTTTTTATTTGTTTTTTTTCCCAGAAAATTGATGGACTAACCGACCATGTTCATCAATTTTCTGCAAAAACAAAAAACTTAGATGCAAAACCCTATAATTTCTACAACTTGCTTGCCGATTCAAAATGCAATTTAATATGCAACTACAATCCAATATTAAATACTTCCAGATCAATTACGAAAGAGCTATAATGTAATAAAAATACTAAATATCAATTAAAAACATTAAATATACTAAATATAAATTAAAAACATTAAATTCAATAGAAAAGATCCACCAAAAGGATCCAAAAAGTCTACCAAAGTTCAAAACTTCAAATATATACAAAGTTCCAAATTATTATCAATGTTTAACAACAATCCTAACAACTAAGGGGTCCATTCAACACCCTCTTCATCACTAGATCTCTCTTCGTCAACCGAGGTTGGAGGACAACAGGACACACCATACATGCCATGTCCAATCAGGATATTCACCTTGGCATGAGTGACTCGACCGTAGCACACATGTTCTGATTTTTAGAAATTCGTCTTGCTTCAGCATTTGCTAACACACGTGTAAAATATTTGATCTACTGCGATATACCAGCGATCTGAACACCATCAATGTCACGACCCAATTTTTAAGTCATGATGGCACCTACCACCCTTTAGTAGGCAAATTAGTCCCTGTAGCCTAGAACGGTTAGTAATGGGCTACTATCTAACAAGCAGACGGAAAAAAATATAATATAAGCGGAAGCAAGGGATATACGCTAAAGAAAAAGGACAACAGGAATATATAGAAGCTAAAACCATCCCAAAACCTGGTATCATATTATAAGAGCCAGAACTACATCAACAGATTACAAAAGGATCCAAAATAATATATTTATAAATGTCTCTGAGTAGTAAGAGAGTACATAATACAAAAGATAAAGTAAAAGCTAAGCTCCATTCGCCAAGATCTCATCCTCAGCCTGGGATGGTCCAAAATCAACCTCGCACGAGTCTCCACGAGCTAACAGCGATAGCCCACACTAGGATCTACACCAAAAGATGCAGAGTGTAGTGTGGGCACCAATTGCTAAGCAACGGGTGACCAGTAGGTATCATAGGTCGACAGGGCATATATAAGATATAAGAGCAGTAATAAGCAGAAGAGAAACACGCAGTCACAGAAAAACAACGATAAAGTACACGAAAGCTAGCACAGAGGGACACAAGAAGAAACAATATACATGGCTAGCTACTAGAATATATATCACAAACACAGGTGAAGGAGAGATATAACGCACCTGGGATCCTCGCAAACAATATATATAGAGACAGTTTTAGAAATAGGTGGTATACCGGTAACCTCAATTGAAAGGAGGAAAGGAGAGAAGCAAATAATCTAATCATGCTTGAAACACAAATGTACTACTAAAACATGTCAATAATCCAAGTAGAACATGAAGTGCACCCGAATACAACCATGATCAGTGCCAGAGATGCGATAGGGTAAGAATAAGTCTGCCTACAGTCCCAACGGGCGCCCATACACCCGAGAAACACAAACAAGTAAAGACAAACCCTCTGGCATCCCATACTACCGGAACGTACACTCAGCAAACAACAAACAGGAAAAGAATCTCACACAAATGGATGATATGATGCATAAGTGAAAACCAGGTGGAACCGTAACCCCGTATGTCCCCCCCCCCCCCAATGCTAATAGGCCCAACAAGAAGGATCCATGGAAGGACGCGGCCCGTATACCTTGACTACACCGTATACCCCTCCTTCAGCACACTCAGCACGTAACCCCTGGTTCGGATCATCATGGTCCGTGGAGGTTGATAAACGCTCAAACTACACCTCAATTTAAGAAGCGTAAGCGATCGTTGTCAAATATATAACCCAACAAGGTTGGGGTCGAATCCCACAGAGAATATGGTGATGATTAAGACTTTAGTGAAGTAGATGACTAGTCGTCAATAGTTTCCGGTAAATAGGGGGGGTTTTGTGATCAACGTGAACAAAAGCAACAATTATGTAAGAGAAATAATCAGTAGGAGAGAATGAACTAGGGAAGTGTTCACCATGGCGTTGTAACAATGTCGATTCTAGGCTTAACCGGGTTCTTTCTATATGCTTGTCACGATGTGATTGCGTCAATTGTATCGTCTAAACGTCTCTCGACCAAATAAACAAATTTCCTTTTATCTTCTTTCGATCTCAAAAAGATGTGCTTTTTGCTCTCAATCCTAACATCAAGTAGACTAATCCAGTTACGGCATTAATCTTTAAGACGAGAGTTGGTAGTCTCGAATCCTTGTCGTTAATCAAGTTTTCCGGTTTTAACTTCTTTACTCAAGCAAATTAAACCTAGGCATGTTCTAATGTTTGCAACCACTAGAAAACGTGACATAAAGTATGATTAACAACGTGACAATACATATATCGAACCCAACGCTACCCGGAATCTATATTGCTACGTTTGCCATGGCTCCCACAACCCTAGTTGCGGGAGTTTTAGTTACTCATGCTTGAAGATGAAAAGAAGAAAGTCATGTTCATAAAATAATAAAGAAACGAGATCCTTACAATATATTGAGGACAATCTTCAAGTATCCAAGGACAAAAGAAACCAAGAACTCAAGAACGAATCAAGAACATGAATGTTAATTCAAGAAACGTGTTCTTGCTCCCAAAAACTAACTAAAAACGTGTTTAAACTAATGGGTGAATAATCCTTAACATAAACCTAACATAGGGTATTTATAGGAGGAGTAGAAACCAAATCCAAAACGGGCTAGGAATCCCCAAAACGCGGGTTGCCGCCTGACGCTACTGCCTTAACTTGACGGCCAGGCTGACGGACCGTCAAGGCAGTGACGGACCGTCGCCTGGACCGTCACCTTAAGGCAGTGGTACTGTTTCCTTTGCTGCCTTGGTGCGACGGTGGGGGTGACGGACCGTCACACCCTTGACGGGCCGTCACCTTGGTCGTCATCCTTAGGCAGTACGTTGCTTCCACTTGACGGTCCATGTGACGGACCGTCACATGTGTGACGGGCCGTCACTCAGGCCGTCACTCTTAGGCGGAACGTCGTTTTTCTCGTATTTTCTTCCGTTTCCGTGTTTGTTCCCATTTCCTACAAATACAACATAAAAACATCAAAAACAACAACGGTTGCTTGAAAACGTATGATTGTTCTTAGTAAAAAAGAGTCGAAAGTGACGTAATTTGGCGTCACATCAACACCCTCAACTTAAAACGTTCGCTTGTCCTCAAGCAACATGACATAAAACACTAATACGACTCAACTAAGAACACAAACTCGTGTCTATAGCAACTCATGGTCATTCAAACTTATTCAATTCAATCAAGCTCCCTCGTAGCACACGAATGTATGAAACACTAACTTGCAAGGATCCAAACATGTCATTCCGTTATGATAGAACATTATGCATACACACGCGCAGCTATCCTAACAATCAATAGACAATACAGACATCTTGGTGCCCTCACCACAAAGAAATCCCACACACAAGATTTGGGACTAGGTAAGCGCTCACACTCACAAACGATTTCAAATAATGCACATGCGATACCATAGGCTTGCCCTTACTATTCTATTTTGGTTCTTCAGAAAGCTACTCAGGATCACTACAGGACTTGTTTAGGCTTGTAATGAGGCTTCGGGTGCAGGTATGATACATTTAGGGGTTAGTGACTAAGCCCTCCTTGGAACCATTTGCATCTTATCACCACATAACTTCACTTTATCCATCCTTATTCACCTTTTTATTTCCTTGATTCTAGATACAGGTGCGACCTCTTTATTGACAATTCTTTTTGTTTTATTTATTTATTTTTTTTTTTATTTTTTTTTTCTTTTCTTTTCTTAGGCGCACACCCGGATTTTCATTCTATTCAAAAACCAATCTTCTCCATCATCTTTTTCTTATCATTCACCTCTGTAGTAGCCACCCCCAACTTAGGCTGATTGCCTGCGTTAAGGTGCACAATGTCCATGCAGGACCAGGGCCAAACAGGGTTTACCTCTATAGTAGCCACCCTCAACTTAGGCTGATTGCCTGAGTTGAGGTGCACGATGTCCAAGGAAGGACCAGGGCCAAAATAGGGATTCAAAGGGATTATTTATATTTGGACGGTCTTTTGGGTTAAGTGGACTGCATACAAAAAGGGCCTGTGATCCTTTCCTAAGCAACCAAACTTCGAACTTAACAAAATAGACCGGGCAAGTTCTAGATGCATGCACAGAGTAAGAATTTATGACAATAACCTCACACGCTCTTGGCACCAAGAAACTATATCGCTACCAACTATCAAACAACCGCTCGGTTTAAGCATACTCATTCTACTCATAATCGCACAATGACATACAAGGATCCCAACATTCAATCGTTTCAACATAAGCTCAAACCCAGAAAATTTTTAAGGGGCCTCATTTTTAGACAAGAACAACGCATGCTTGCTATAGACACTAAAAAAAATTTAAACTAACAACCTAAACATGCCGGTTCTACTAGATAGCACACCGGAGGGAAAAGAAATCGGCAACAAAAAACCTCGGTGGTGACTCACAGGTTTCCCAACACCCTCAACTTAGACTCATGCATTGTCCCCAATGCATACATATGAAAACTAAAAGCTGTGAGAATAAAGGAATACCTGTGAAGTCGATATGACTCAGATTCTAGAATGATGTTGGAGACCGCCTGGGTCTCCAAAACAAGAGAACTCGATGGAGTACGTGTGTGCGCCAACCTCATGTTGCGCTCCAACTTCCTCTTTTATTTGCTCCGCCGCTAGTCGTGACCGCTTCTTCGCTCTTTCCTTGTAGATTCTCTTGCGGTGTTTTCGTGTCCTTGAGCTATTTACACCGCTCTCCGCAACATGCTTCTCTTTTCGCGGCATCCTTCTCACAACAGCTAGCGTCTCGACCAAACACTTCTCCTCAATGTGCACATCCGCAGGAGCTTCCTCAATAGCATTGATGACCGCGACCACCCTCATGTCACTTGGTTGCTTCATCAATTTGGACACATCGAACTTGACCAATTCATTGTTCAATCGGAAGGTCAGCTCGTTTTTCTCCATGTCACCCAACACTCTCGCCGTAGCTAACAATGGTC
>QJPP01000474.1:0-130152 GCA_003996215.1 Jaltomata sinuosa | reverse complement strand
GTGTTCTCGCAAGTTCGGGGTCGTAAGGTACAATTTGTTCACCCGAACCTCGGGTACTTGGCATGCAGAACCTGTACCCTGTTCAAAAACAAAAACAACAAACAAAAAATAAAAGCAGGAAATTATGACTAAAAGTCAACTAGACACACCAGACTTAATCAAAAACCGTATTCCCCGGCAACGGCGCCACTTTTTGATAACGCTCAAACTACACCTCAAATTAACGAGGCGTAAGCGATCGTAGTCAAGTAAAGAACCCAACAAGGTTGGGGTCAAATCCCACAGAGAATATGGTGAAGATCAAGCCTTTAGTGAATTAAGTAACTCGTAGTCAATTGTTTCCGATAAATAAAAAGGGGGGTTTTTGTGATCAACGTGAACAAAAGCAACAATTATGTAAGAGAAATAATCAGTAGGAGAGAATGAACTAGGGAAGTGTTCACCATGGCGTTGTAACAATGTCGATTCTAGGCTTAACCGGGTTCTTTCTATATGCTTGTCACGATGTGATTGCGTCAATTGTATCGTTTAAACGTCTCTCGACCAAATAAACAAATTTCCTTTTATCTTCTTTCGATCTCAAAAAGATGTGCTTTTTTAGCTCTCAATCTAACATCAAGTAGACTAATCCAGTTACGGCATTAATCTTTAAGACGAGAGTTGGTAGTCTCGAATCCTTGTCGTTAATCAAGTTTTCCCGGTTTTAACTTCTTTACTCAAGCAAATTAAACCTAGGCATGTTCTAATGTTTGCAACCACTAGAAAACGTGACATAATGTATGATTAACAACGTGACAATACATATATCAAACCCAACGCTACCCGGAATCTATATTGCTACGTTTGCCATAGCTCCCACAACCCTAGTTGCGGGAGTTTTAGTTACTCATGCTCGAAGAAGAAGAGAAGAAAGTCATGTTCATAAAATAATAAAGAAACGAGATCCTTACAATATATTGAGGACAATCTTCAAGTATCCAAGAACAAAATAAACCAAGAACTCAAAAACGAATCAAGAACACGAATTCAAGAAGAGCAAACGTGTTTCTTGATCTCAAAAATAACTAAAAAAATGTGTTTAAACTAATGGGTGAATAATCATAAACATAGCCCTATCATAGGGTATTTATAGGAGTAATAGAAACCAAATCCAAAACGGGCTAGGAATCCCCAAAACGCGGGTCGCCGCCTGACGCTACTGCCTTAACTTGACGGCCAGGCTGACGGACCGTCAAGGCAGTGACGGACCGTCGCCTGGACCGTCACCTTAAGGCAGTGGTACTGTTTCCTTTGCTGCCTTGGTGCGACGGTGGGGGTGACGGACCGTCACACCCTTGACGGGCCGTCACCTTGGTCGTCATCCGTAGGCAGTACGTTGCTTCCACTTGACGGTCCATGTGACGGACCGTCACATGTGTGACGGGCCGTCACTCAGGCCGTCACTCTTAGGCAGAACGTCGTTTTTCTCGTATTTTCTTCCGTTTCCGTGTTTGTTCCCATTTCCTACAAATACAACATAAAAACATCAAAAACAACAACGGTTGCTTGAAAATGTACGATTGTTCTTAGTATAAAGGAGTCGAAAGTGACGTAATTTGGCGTCACATCAGAGGTCCTCGACCACATACTGACTCTCATAACCTTAACGCAACAGTACGAAGTGAATCCGAATCCAAAATAGTAACCCAATCTCAAAAATGCATACCCGGAGCCTATCCGAGTCTAAATCGGTGTAATAAGTCTCAATCCCCTACAGGGTTGCTCGTATATAACTGAGTCTAAAACAGTAGTAAAACAAGTCTGTTGCTCGGCCTAACCGAGTCTAGTATCATCTCCAACTAATAGTAAAACATGTCTAGCACTCCGCCCCCCGAGTCTAGTAGTATTTTGAAAACAGTGGTAAAATCATCCTATTAACTTTCTTACCCCAAGAAGATCCATTAAAATAATTTCCAAGCCCTTTATAACCACTTTTATCGAAAATGGGCCCTTGGGGCCATGCAAGATTTAGAAAACTTAATAATAGTGGGCTCGAATCCAAAACCATAGTAAAACATGCGTAAAGCCTCTTATATTCATGATAATGGCATTCTCAATCACAAATAGTAGCCCAACGGCTCACAATTAACCTATCGGTCCTGCACAAGCTTCAATCACTCTACAACACAGATAACCAACCTAAGATAGCAATGTCGATGTTCGGGATTCACCGACATTCCTAATAACTCACCATCTATGTTCCAGAGTCAATACAAGGTCACACAGGACCACAAGGGTGCTAATATCATATACCACGATTACTACAATCATCGGAGAAAGCAAAATAAGTCGGACATGAAGAAGCGGAAAAGGTCTGGGGTACCAAGCTAATAAACCCAACCCAAGGATGCTAATTAGTACAATTATATCCTATATATGCAAAGTCTAGAGGATTTAAATCGTAACCTACCTATCGTCTGATGACAAGCTGCTGGAATAATGATGTCTGAGCCCGAACCGCTCCGAGAAGTTCCGAATGGAAATCCAACTATCAAGAACATAAAATACACGTTAAAACAAGACTAACAATACCCATATTGCTATAACAATAGCCGGATCAAAATTTGAGTCACTGGCAGGCTCGTGGGCCCCGCAACCCAAAGCCAAAAATAAAAGAGCTTACAATGATCACCACACTCCCATGAGTGCATGCACAGAGTATTAAAGGAAATGATCAAGAACATGGCTTAGAACAGCCTACCAATAACAAGAACAATCTAGGAATCAAAGAGGTGAATTTAACGGAATAAACAAGGGACTCACCGATTTGGAGATACAGAAATGATCACGGGACCAATAAACTTCACCCAGATGCCAAGAACCAAAGCTACCTAGAGAATTATTAAGCATGAGCTTATAACAATGAATGTTTTTGGTTTCTGGTTGAAGAAAACGAAGGGAGAAGCTTATATACTGCCCAAGGGTCCTTCATCGCGATTGCGAAAGGAGGCCACAGGGTTGTGAGGACCACGCTGGCTAGACCATAGCGATCGCGAGGACTTGCCATGCGGTCATGAAGAACAAAAAGGGAAGGGATTCATCGCGGTCGCGATAAGGAATATCGTGATCACATAGAGCACGAAACCACAGAAAACATCGCGGTCGCGAAAGGCACTTCGCGATCACAAAGAACAGAGGTACCAGGTCTACAGGACCTTCATCGCGGTCACGTGAAAGGCCCTCGCGATCGTAATTAAGGCCTGTGGCCTATACCTGCAACTGCCAACAGTAGAAACCAAGAGGGAAAATTCTCTAGATGGGCCCAAAGGGCTCATCTGGGACCCCGTGCATGCAAATGAACTATGCTAGTGCACCAGAAAAAGCATTCCAGACTCATTGGAGCTGAGGAAAATCCCAACAGAGGTCGGTTCGATGAAAAGTGAGCCCAACGCCTAAAAATCAACCTTAAGCCAAAATGGAACTCAACATCTAAAAACGAGTACGAAAGCCTTGGGACCCAAACCAAAGGCCCCTTTAGCCCAAAGTCAACATTCAGGAACTGACAACCCTAACAGAATTTCCATTTGAGGCCGTCTTCTCCAAATGTTGACCAAAGTCAACCTTTTAAGCTCAACTTGCTAAAATGCACAAAAACCAACACAAAACCAAATCGAAAGCTCCCAGACCCCGACCAAGACTCCATCTAGACAAAAATCCATGCTCTGGAGGTAACAAAATTGTCACAATCCAATTCTGAGCGTGTTTACCAAGAATGTTGACTAAAGTCAATGACATGCTAAGTTAAGGCTGTAAAAAACAGGAAAACGACCATAACCACCAAAGAAAATGGCCAGGGCACCAAACATCTGGTACCAGCAAGCCATATAACTTGGGGCCACTACAGGCAAGCTCTAACCATACAAAAAAAGCATAAACGTGAAAATCGCTGATAGGGTCATTACAATCAATCACCTCGACTTGGCGTGAATACCCAACACCTTTTAGTCCTTATTGAATGCATCAATAGAGTTTATTAAGCCTAGATCATAGACTTTTCCTTATTTTTCTACCCCTATGACATGTTCATTCCAAATTTAAGTAGCGACATCTGGTAGAGGCTAGGTTGGCTCACCCTGGATTTGTTGAGTTTTACTCTACTCAGTCAAGTTCCATTGATAATCAGTCTGCATAATTAAAAATAAAAGTTGGTAGATAAGTCATATAATTACTATATAATTAATTTTTTCAAACTTACATAGATTTGTTGAGCCCTTTGCTCAACCCATTGATCTGAATTTGACTTATTCTTCCTTTTTTTGTGTGGTTTGCTCGAAAGATCTGATCTTGAGTTAGCTCACGCTATAATTTTTGACATGCAAACAATTTTTAATCAAATTTAATCTAAAAATTTATATAAATTAGAAAACTAATGATTTTACTTACCAAGTCCCTACATATCAGACCTTCTTGCCAAGATAATGACTCAAATTGACTTGATGGCCAAGCATATAATGGGAGTAGGTAGTGCGAAAGTTGTAAATGCTGTGAGTATACCAGAAATTAAAGTAAGTAATGATGAGTTGATGACAGTTGTCGATGGCAAACTGTGTTTTGTGTCGGTGGGTTCTCTCCCAGGGTATTATCACCCGAGGGAGGAGAACTAAGGTTGGATAAGAGATAAGGAAAGGGACGAAAATTAGAGAGATAGAGACAAGGATGGTGATTGCTTCAATCACCCAAGATTAAATCCCTATGTACTTCATAACAAAGCAGATTCTCTCTACCAACTGGGCACATGCAACCCCAGTCATTCCAAGCTAGAGGACATGTTCTCCTTGGTTCTCAAGAAGGTGGATACGATAAATACTGGAGTGAGTGAGCTAAAGACTGACGTTTCAACTATTCATCAAACTGTGAGCTCTGACTCAATCTCGATCAAGCATCTTGAGGCCCAAATGAACCACCTCTCAACCCAAATGAGCCCGAGAATGAAAGGGACATTGTACAGTGATACCATCATCAATCCAAAGAATGACGAAGGTTGAGGTACTTTCATCAAGCTGCGATGTTAAATCAAGCGCTGCTTGGTAGGTAACCCATGTTTCTTTCCTTTATTTTTGGTTATATTTTATTGTTTTTTGTGTGTTTTTAGGGAATGCATGGAGCAAAAAAATGGACAAGTAAAAATGGGGCAAAAATAGGCTATGCGGACTGCACAAATAATTATGTGTGTCGCACAACTCATCGCACGCCAAAATAGAGTGTCTGGAAGTAAGTTGAAAAATTTGAGGTGTCATGCGCTGGGTTGTGTGGTCCGCACGAGCCCAAGTGCGCATCACACCTCCATTGCATGGCAAACCAGAAGGTTGGACAAACCCAGGGGAAAAAAAGTGATGTGCGAAATGACATGCGATCCACACCAATGCTGGTGCGAATCGTATGTCGTGGTATACCAAAGGTAAATTTGAATTTTATTGACCTAACTTATTGACCGACCTGACCTGGAGACGACCCAGTTTAGCTTTTCGTCCTCTTTTCTCTTTATATTCTACCTCTTCCACCACTTTCACAATATTTCCTCTCCAACTCATAAAATTCTCTCCCAAAACCTTCCACATATCTTCCTACTTCTCCCAAAAATCTTCTTCTTCTCTCCCACAATCACCACAACTGCTCCTCTGCACCGCCGCTGTCACTTCTCTGGGCAAGTCGATTGGGTCACCGTTGTTTCTTCTCAAAGCTCTAATTTTTACTTCTATCCATCAAATCTTCACTTATGGTAAGTTTCCCGTTGTTAAATAATTATTTTCATGAAGGTTCGAAACTCATATTGTGAAGCATGCTTACTAGAACTGGCATGTTGATTTTAGGTGAGATCCAAAAAAATTGGGCCACCAATTTTGAATTGTGTTGAGAATTATGCTTAGTATAAACTTGGTAGAAATTGAATTTTGGTAATGCATGTGATTGATAGTGATTTTTAGCCTTGAAATCTGAGTTGGGGTGAAGTCTGAGTAACCACTTGTGATTGATGTATGGTTTGGCCCTATGATAGAATGAGTGACGTCTTTCTTAATGGCAAATCATCGTTTTTCATGAGGTTTGGTCAAAAATTGTTGTTGGGGCTGAATTTTGCTACTTGTATGCCCATGATTCGTTGTTGAAAATTATCTTTGGGTGTATGATCTTATGCAGGGAGGGGTTAATTATGCTAAATTTATTGGTGCCCATTGTTGCAAGTAAGGGCTTGATATTCTCGATGATAGATGGGGTAACGTCCATCTTAAGGGAAGTCGTCGAGTTCTTTTCTTGATTGTTGATTTTTTCAATGGAAACCTGGGAAAGTCTGAGTACCCGGGTGTTTATGGTCAAGTACCCCTTTCCCCTTTGTTTAAATTATTGGTTTGCTGAGTGGTGCCAAGTGCCTAAGCACATCTTGCTCTACCAACCACATACGTAACTCACAAGAACATAATGAATCAAAAATTTCAATTGTTCCTCTGTGTGTCTCACATGTGATGCATAGATCTTAATGTGCGGGTCACACAAGGTATCGCCCCATGTCGAAAAAGAAAGCCAGTCACTGCTACGAGGGGTAAAGCATCGTGCGGTGTGCACTTTGGTTGGTGCAGATCGCACCAGCTTCACATCTTAATGAAACATCCCTATAGGATTCTGTTAGCTCGTGCGATAGCATATGAGACACTCTTTTTGGTGCGTTTCGAATGTGGTCCGCACAATCTATCAGTCGCCTAGTTCGTTTTTCTAGTCTTTGGCATTCCAACGTTTTTAGTTTGTTAACTTCTTTTAGGTTTGTTTTTATTTTTGGCTCATAATTGTTGTATGCAGAACATGTCTTCTAGCAGGGGTAATGCCGAAAGGAGTTCACGAAGGTCAACAACTCCCTCCTCCTCCAATCCAACCTCAAAAGGAAGAAAAAAGCCTCATCTTCTCATCCTCGAGTCTCCGAGGAGGAGAGAGTTCATTTCGGAATAGAAGGGATGAGGGTTATTTATGATCGTGATATGGGTAGATCCTTCAACACAGAGTAAAGCTTTAACCTGGATACAGTGGGGGATAACCTTCCTAACATCCTAACTCAGTTTGCCAACCATCACTAGCAGCCATTCCAAGAGGTGCCTGGAAACTACTACAAGGAGTTAGTCCGGAAGTTCTTTGCCTTCTATCAGGCCACACAAAATGCTAAGGGTTACAAAGGGGGTTGTGAAACATTCCCCGCATTGGAGTCAGTCATGGTTTGAGGCAAGGAAATCAGGATCACTCCGGCTATTATTAATGCTATCTATTGGAGCACTCCCATTCATCCATCCCCTAAGCTCATGGCTAAGCTACTTCTTAAGTGCAAGCCTCTTGAATGGGCTGCTCCTATCATTGCTCCTGATGAACCTCTCTTGGCTACTATAGGGGGTGAGATACCACATCGATCTTTGTACTTTGAAGCGCGCCTTTTGTATGATTTTGTTCGCTACCAATTCACGCCTTCTCAGAATGACCAAAAGGTCACACATAATGGGGCCATTCTGGTGGCTTTAATCATGGTAGGGGATCATATCAACTTTGGTGAAGTCGTTGCCTTAGTGATCAAAAGGAAGGCTCATAGGGGTGGTGACGCATTCCCCTTTCTAGTGCTAATCAGTAAACTTTGTGCACAAGCCGGCGTCCCTTACTTTGACTGTGATTCTCCTACTCAGGCCATTGGTGTGTTGGATCTTGATAAGAAAATCGACTGGGATGCTTCTCGCTTCAAAAGGCGTATGGTAGAGACCTCGGTGGAAGTTGAGGATAATAACCCTGATGCTGAAATACATGCTTCCTCTCCATCTCATCCTGCTTCATAAGCACACATCCCCACCACTAGTACACCTAGAGGGAAATTATCTACAAGTGGTCTTCAAGATATGGTGGACAGAACATACAACCATGAGAGGCAATTGAGGGACTTGTCGAATAATCTACCAAGATTGATTGGGAGGGCTGCGAAGAGGGCCATTAAGGGAGTTGTGGAGAGCGTGTCCACTCTTTGCAGAAGGGTTGATATTTGTGAGAAATCTATCAAGACACTCTGGAATGACCTCAACAAGGCAGACGGTGAAGCCATAGTGGAGGAGGCAGATTCGAACACCCTACCCCAGCCTCGCACCATTCCTAGTCCCCTAGATAACTTGCTGGCATCTCTTGCAGATGATGATGAGAAGCTACCGGTACTGCGAATGAGGATCTAAATAATGAGGCATCAACTGCAGATGATGATGATGAGGCATAGGCCTCCAAGGAGTTCCACCTTCCTTCCCTTAAGCTATAACATTAAGCACAATTTTTGTTTTATAGGGAAGGGGTGACTTTACTTGCTTTTTATTGGTTGTTCGTGATTGGGCTTCAAATATTTTTTTATTGCCCTTGCCGGGCCTTGTTGATATTTTTAGTTCTTCTAGATTTGATTTGGCCCTTGTCGGAGATATTTTGGATGATTGTGATGCTTATTGCCCTTGCCGGGCCTTTTTCTTATTTAATTTTGTTTTGGGCTTAATTTTGCCGTTGTCGGGCTTGATTTTTAATTATGTTGCCGGGTTGGTCTTACACACCCCATTGTTCCACTACCCGTGCTTTGGAAATGCACTAAAGGCCTACTCCAAGGCTTGTTTTTAAATGAATCATGAGCGCGAAATTTGAATATTGCTTTGTTAATAGTAGTTTAGCAATAAACTCCGAGGGTTTTTTTAATACCGCAATTCTTTCCCAAGGAGCAAAAGTTTTCTTTATCTTTCTTTTTCTTTTGTTTTATGTCGAACCGGGTTGGTGTTTCCCTATAATAGATTGAGAGGCAACTTTCTTAAGGTAAAATGCCTTTTTTTAGTTTAAAATTGAGTTCGTATTTGCTTGTCTCCAAATGGACCCACTGAAAAAAAATTCTTGCCAAGTTGTTTTTGAAAATAAAAGGAAGAAGGGAAATGAAATTTTGAGGAAAAGAATTCTCTTGTCATGACTTGCACACTCTTTCTTTGGCTTGATTGAATCACGAACGAGTGTGGAATGAACTCACAATAACTTGTCAAAAGTCATTTGTCCCAATTAATTATGAGACTAATGAGAGAAGTCTTGTGGCATGATGCCTTGTCTGGTCAGGATTTACCTTGATTCTTGTACATGCGTGTCATCTATAACTTGCCCTGAATGTGATTCAAGACAAAATTCTTGGTGCAACCGAGCTTGGAAGATGACCTTAGGCCCTTTTTAATAGCCACTTCACCCAAATGACTTCCCTCAACATCAATCCTAGTGAACCTCATTGATCTTGTAACCGTTCTTTGGCACCTTGTTAACACCTTGACCTTCTTGGAACCTCTATCTTGGCACCCGTCCTCCCTAATTGCTTGAAATTGAAATGCAGGCTAAAGCCTAAGTTTGGAGGGGGGAATGAAAAGACAACATAGGCAAATTCCTAAGTTTGGGGAGGGGGATGTAATCGAATGAGGAGATGAAAAAGGAATGCACTTCAAGTGCAAGGTAACACTTGAGGTTTGAATTGAAAATTGCTCCAAAAGTCAATCTAATGAGCGAAAAATGAAAAGCAAAAATTAGGTGCTACTATATGAAGGCGATACAAGGATTTGAATGATCTTGATTGAAAAGGAGAAGCTTGGGTTGTGTGAGGGAGAAATAAGGTGAAGTTAAAATCTGAAAATGTGAGCGGTGTTTGAAAGGATAACAAAGAGAATTAGGGAGGTGTAGTGACTTGAACCAAATGAAATCCTCACCTTAGCCCTAGCCATCATCATAACCCGCAAGTCCTTGGTGATTTCGAGCTTGGCTACCCTATATTAGTGGCGATTTACATGAAGGAAAAGCCTATGGTTTGACGTGTGTGCACTCAAACATCATTGAGAGAGTAGGAGTCTTCTTGGTTCTCCCATAATACTGTTGTTTTGTAAATTGCATGATTGTGAGTGGGATTATCTCTTGTGGTGAGTGGCATCATGCACTCGAATTGAAACATGAAGTCTCTATTATAATTGAGAGGAATGAATAAGACAAGTTGTGTGGCAAATCTCGAGGAAAACCTTGACAGTTCATGCCAATGACTTGAGAAGCTTAAGTGTCTTGTTTTGAATGACAAAAAACCTTGATTTTGAATGAGAAATGAAGTCCTTTTGGAAAGGGTTTTGAAATGACCAATTGCCTTGATAGTGTGGTGGTTCAAATTGAGACGAGCATTGTAATTGTCTTTTGCTTGAGTCTTTTTGCTTACTCTTTTTCTTAATTTTTTAGTATAGTTTAGTCCTTTCTGCCTTGATTAGGCCTAAAGCATAATTCATTCCTTGCCTTGTGAGTATCTTGCTTGAGGACAAGCAATAGTTCAAGTTTGGGGGTTTGATAAGTCAGTAATCTACCAACTTACCTTTATCCATGAATTATTGCTATGTTTTGAATAGATTTATAGGTTTTTATGGCCTTTATTGATGTCTATGTAGGTACTAGTGATCAAAGATGGAAAACAAGGAAATGGACCCAAAAAGAGCTTAAAATGAGTGAAGTGTGAAGTGATCAGAAAAGATGGAGATTTTGACCCGTGATGCGGTGCCCGTGTTACACGCACAAGCTGTGGTGCGAAATGCACCTACAATGCATGGAACCATAAAATTCATTGAAGAATCTGCTAAGAGGTGCGGTCGTTGTGGGACGCGCACAGCTCATGGTGCGGACTGCACCTCCCTCGCACGAGGCCTCCAAACTTGCAGAAGTCACTGGTACAACTGAAGATGGTGTGCGACATGCACATCACCATGTGTGAGCTGCACGTAGCATTGCACACCACCTAAAGGACAATTTTGTTCAAAAAATTAGTGACATTTTGGGAAATTATAAAAAGCCAATTTAGGCACAATTGTAAAGAGATTTTTTTAGCTCTGAATATTTTCCAAATAATTTTAGGTTTGATAATAAGTCTTCCTCTCCAAGAAGAAGAGGATTTCAATCCATTCTCCCTTCCAAATCTTGGTTAACCATTTGTGTACAAAAACTGAGCTTAGAACTTGAGATTACACTTAAATGAAGAGGAATTTGACTTACTCAATTGGTATATCTCTTTCTCTTAGTATGAGTGGCTAATTTTATTTGTCTAGGGATGTGTCGATAATGGGTGCTTGAAAAATGGGTGTGGGTGTTGCTAATTTTTGTTTATAATTGCTTATTTGACATGGGTCTAGTAGTTTCACCAAGTTTTAATCCTAAAATTTGTGGTTGCAAATATTGATTTTCCTTACTTGGCTATGTTGTTGCTTGAGAGAGAATTTCACAGTCTTGAATGTGAAATTACTAGTGGAAACTTGGGCTTCCACCTTGATTGAGGCTAGAGATAGCTCATATCGAAGGAATCACCCATTTAAGGGTCTAAGCTAGAGATAGTATGACCTCCCTAAGCTTGATCTTCGTTGCTTGTTGTTAAACCGATAGTTCTCTAATCGAGATTATCGGATATATGGTTATAGATCGAGAGATAAGAAATCCATACCCATGACCAAGGCTACCTATGTCAATGATCGAGAATAAGCATGAATAAGCAATTACCCTATCCCATATTAGAGCCCCATTGGATGCACATCCCTAGGTGTCTACTCAAATTTGTACACCCATTTTACTTTCTTGGTTTGCTACGAATTGAGATTATTGTGACAAAATACCAATTCCCCCAATCCTTTATTTTTCCTGTTTTCGAACATTTACTCTCTTAATGAAGTCGTTTCAATACAATCATCATTGTGCTATTGCCAAGTCTTTGTGGGTACGACCCTGACATCTGTTGGGTACTTATAAATGTGTTTTGCTTGACGATTGTCATTACCTCCATCTTTGGAGAGTATGTTTGAGCATTTATCAGTGTACTTCACTACCACAATCATTTATGTGTACCTAATGTGGATGAGTTGAGGTAGCACATCCTTACAGAAGCCCATAATTCCAAATATTCTATTCATCCCGGTGCCACTAAGATGTACCGTGATCTATGGGAAGTCTATTGGTGGAACTGCATGAAGAGGGATATTACAGATTTTATGGCTACGTGTCCTAATTCTCAGCAGGTGAAAGTAAAACATCAGAAACCAGGAGGTGTGACTCAGGATATTAGCATTCCTACTTGGAAGTGGGAGGTGATCAACATGGATCTCATTACGGGTTTACCTCATACTCGCAGACAACACGACTCTATTTGAGTGATAGTGGACAGAGTTACTAAGTCAGCTCACTTCTTGGATTTCAAGACTACAGATTCCGCGGAGGATTATGCCAGGCTCTTCATCAGTGAGATAGTCAGGTTGCATGAGGTTCCCTTGTCTATCATCTCAGATAGGGATTCTCAGTTTACATCTCATTTCTGGAGATCATTTTAGAAAGGTCTTGGTACTCAGGTGAATCCCAGTATAACATTTCATCCGCACAAAAATGGTTAGGCAGAGCATACCATCCAGACCTTAGAGGACATGTTGAGAGCTTGTGTAATTGATTTCAAGGGTGGTTGGGATGATCACCTACCTCTCATAGAATTTTCCTATAATAACAATTTACATTCCAGTATTCAGATAGCCCCATATTAGGCACTGTATGGGCGTAGATGCAGGTCACCAGTTGGTTGGTTCGAAGTAGGTGAAGTAGCTATGGTTGGGCCAGATTCGGTTCATGAGGCTATGGAGAAAGTTCAGCTCATCAGAGAAAGATTAAAGATAGCTCAGAGTCATCAGAAGTCCTATGTTGATGTGAGGAGAAGGAACTTAGAGTTTGAGGTTGAGGATTGGGTTTTCCTGATAGTGTCACCCATGAAGAGGGTGATGAGATTTGGCAAGAAAGGGAAGCTCAGTCCCAGATATGTAGGTCCTTAAAGAATCTTGAAGAGTATTGGTAATGTGGCTTATGAGTTAGAGTTGCCAGTAGAGCTAGCAACGGTTCATCTAGTTTTTCACATTTCTTTGTTGAAAAAGTGTGTGGGTGATCTGGCATCGATTGTGCCTTTAAAGAGTGTTGCTGTGAAGGATAGCCTTACCTATGAGGAGGTCCCAACTGAGATTCTTGACCCTCAAGTTCGTAGGTTGAGAAATAAGGAAGCCGCTTCAGTGAAGGCGTTGTGAAGGAATCAGTCCATCGAGGGAGCTTCTTGGGAAACAGAAGCAGTCATGATGGCCAAGTACCCTCACCTCTTCCCTTCCGATTCGGTTTTAGCTTGAGGTAATAGTTCCTCTCCAGTTCCTCAGTTTACTTTTATGTATTTCAGTCTCAGCATCATGTTCCCTCAGTTATCCTTGCATTTCAGCATGTTTGCATATCCATGGAACTAAATTCTGCTAGATATCAGTTTGTAGTACTCAGTTGGTAGGGATTGCAGCTCTTTCCCTCCAAACTCAGCTCGTTTAGTCTTCTTTCGAGAATAAATGATCCCAAAGGGGAGATATTGTAACACCCCAGAACTTCTAAGCCTAGACTCAACTTAGAAAACTAGAGAGAAATAATTTTTTCCAAGTGTCAGTCAATCCACGAGTCGTGGAATAGTCCACGAGTCATGGACTGGGCCCGTGGAATCAGATCAGAGCCCTGATGATTTTATTTGAGAACACAAATGGGTTCTATGGACCATGGAATGATCCACGAGTCGTGAACCCGGTTTGTGGAACTCAGACCTGCGGGTCACCAGTCCCTTAGGAACCATGATAGGGTTTCACGAATCGTGAATGGATCCACGGGTCATGAACCCAAATCATGGAACTCAGACCTGCAGCTTGACAAAAGGGCCAGGAACCACGACAAGGTTCCATGAGTCATGGAAGCTTTCAGTAACTGTAGAACCTATCCGTGGAACCTCAGTCACGAATTTCAGCAGTTTTCTTTTAAAATTTCCAAAGGCATTTCAGACTTTTCCTACCTCTTTTAAAGCCTAAAATACATCATTTTTCTTATTCTTAGACTAGTTAACTAGTCAAAAACTATCTAAATCAGCTATTCTCCTAAAATCATCAGACACTTAGAAAAAAAGGAGAAAAGAGGCGACAATTTCTCTCAAGAACAAGCAGAAGGTTTCCTTCAAGCTCAGCCCCAAAAATCCAAGGGTTTCATCCATAGATCCTCCTCCAGGTATGTGGGATTTCATCAGTGTATTCCTTTCACCTATTGAGTCCCTAGATTTATTTCAGTTCTTTAGTTCTCCATGAGTTATTCATACCTAGAGTTCCTAAACCTTAGCGAATTATTGCAATTCAGATTTTATTGCTTATGTGAGAACTACTGCATGTTTCTTGGAGAATTAGCATAGTCATATGTACTGAGTTCAGTAACCCTAGCTTGTGTTAATTTCAATACTCATAAATTATACTCGCTAGTCAGATAATTCAGAAAATTATGCTTCAAAATAAGAATGCCATCAGTTTCAGTATATGTATGTTGCATTCTCAGATAATTATCAGTATTTGAGCTATTCAGTATTTTAGCTTACATTTCATCGCTTACATTCAGTTGGGAGTAGACTTAGTACCGAGCAAATAAAGGGATGAAGGCTTGACTGTCAGATTAGGCTGAGACCTTTAGTAGCAGACCCCAAGTCCCAGAACTATGGTGCGACTATAGGCATAAAAGGTCTCAGCTGTCAGATTAGGCTGGTCACCCTTGTCCCTTGTGGACATAAGTTTAGTGGATCCACGTCAGATTTTTTTGTACCCTTGGCAAGGTATAAATACCCTTCCATCCAGGGTCACAGGTTGGCCCCATAGTTAGCTCAGCTTGGGGTATGTCGGTTCATAGTAGCTCCCACAGTCATACTCATATTGTATTGACCTTGTATTCAGTTATTCAGTTCAGCATGCTATATACTCATGTTAGTTACTTGGTCACTATATTCAGCTTATCTTTCAGTTCATGCTTCAGTATGTATTTCCATGTTCAGTCTTTACGTTGTTCAGCTTAGCATATATCCTGCATGCTCAATACATTCAAAGTACTGATGCATATTTTTGTGCTACATCATTGTATGATGTAAGTTTAGGCGCTCAACATCCAGACCACGTTTAGCTAGATTTCCAGTCCTTACTCGGCAGCTTCAGTGGTGAATCCTCATAGTCCGAGGATGATTTATATGCTTTCGTCTTTTAGTTTTATATTTAGGTTTCAGATTATTAGATTTAGCTGGGGGCTTGTCCCATCAACTCATCTTAGTTAGACGCTTTCAGACATAGAACTAGATTCAACTATTGAGTTGTTAGTATTATTTTCCAGACTCATTATACTCTTACTTATATTTTATATTCAGACGTGTTTGGGCTTCTTTCCCATCTCTGATATTTAAATGCTTTTAGTTTTCCACACAGTTCATATTTTATCAGGATTTGTCTAGATATGCCAGACCATGGGTTAGCTTGGGGTCTCTTGTGATATTTAGCACCGTGTTGCATCCGGGGGATAGCCTCGGGGTATTACACTACCTCTTTTGAATTTATGCCGATGGCATGATGTGGAGGTTTATACTCATGCTTAAAATGATTCCCATACTTAAGGCTTGCCATTCTTCACCCATCAGTGGTCACCACGGGGGTGTGCAAATGGTTTCAAAGGTATTACAAAGTGGGTTCTATTGGCTGACACTTTCTCAAGATGCCCAAGATTTAGTGAAGGAGTGTGACAAATGCCAACAACATGGGGGTGTGTCTCGATGCCATGAACTCCCGCTTACGCCAATCCTTGAGGTTGAGTTATTCAATCTGTGGGGCATCAACTTCATGGGGTCATTTGTGAGTTCGTGTGGGAATACTTTCATTCTAGTGGCTGTCAACTACATATCCAAGTGGGTAAAAGTTGTGGCATTGCCAAACAACAAGGTAAAGAGTGCCACATCCTTTCTTAAAAAGCATATATGCGCTAGGTTTGGTACCCCTCGGGCCATAATTAGCGATGGGAGATCTCACTTCTGCAACAAATTGTTTAGTGCTCTCCTTGAAAAGTATGGAGTCAAACATAAAGTTGCTACCCCTACCACCCACAAACAAGCGAGCAAGTTGAGGTGTTTAACAGGGAAATTAAGTCCATTCTTACAAAATTATTAAACATCAATAGAACGGATTGGGCCCGAAAGTTGGACGATGCACTATAGGCCTATAGGACAACATACAATACCCTAATTGGTATGTCTCCCTACCAAATGGTCTTTGGCAAAGCTTGTTATCTCCCAGTAGAACTAGAGCATAAAGCCATGTGGGCTTTGGAGAAGCTAAACTTGGATTGGGAGAAAGCCACTCATGCTAGAGTTGAGGGCCTTAACAAAATGGATGAGTTTTGGATGCGAGCTTATGAAAGCGCCTCTCTACAAGGCTCGCATGAAACATTATCATGATCAACAAATCCTCAAGCGAGAATTATCTCTTGAAGATTGGGTACTCTTGTTCAACTCTAGACTCTAACCTTTTCTGGGAAAATTAAAGTCAAAATGGTCTGGCAGATCTAGATGTTGAAAATGGTTCAACTTTTAAAGTAAATGGGCAGCGAGTCAAGAAGTATTTAGGCATACCTAAAGAATTCACACTCTTAGAAGCAATCTACCTCGATGAACCATGAGCATGAGGTACCATCGTCGAGTTGTGACTTTAAACTAAGCTCTTCCTAGAGGCAAACCAAGCATTTACCTTTATTTTGCACATTTTTCTTTTTGGTGTTACTTTTTGTGTTGTTTTTGTTAAAGTTTGTAGGTAGCAACCAAGCTAGGGATGTTGGAATATTGAATAGGCATTGAGCCACTTCAGGCACACAATAGGTAAAATGCATATTGAGAAGTGTGCTTTGCACGGGCTATCTCCCTTCACAATAGATACACCTTCCAACATTTGAAACCACGTGCACTGGGCTATGTGATCGTACATCACATTGTGCATATCGCATGATAGTTCACATAAAAGAGACAAAACACAAGCAGTCTTTCACGATTTTGGGGATCTGGGCATGCGATTGGTATGCGGGTTGCATCACCCATTGTGTGCGTCGCATGCCATTTTGCACTACCAACTAGAACACTGGCAGTTCTCCAAAATTTAAGCCTAACATGCGACAGCTAGGGAATTTTTCCCCAACCCTTCTGTGCATCGCACATCACCCCAAGGAGTGCTCTCTTCTCCTAAGCTCATGTGTCAATGAGGACAATGTTCCATTTATGTTTGGGGGTTCTTAAATTACTTTGTAATCACCTTGTTAATAGTAGATTAGCAATAAACTCTAAGGATTTTCTTAATATCACGATTCTTCCCCAAGGAGAAAATGTTTTCTTCATTTTTTCTTTTTTTTTTCTTTTATTTTTGTGTCAAACCGGGTTGGTGTTTCTCTATGATAGATTAAGAGGCAACTTTCTTAAGGGAAAATTCCAAGTTTTAGTTTTAAATTGAGTTTGTGTTTTGCTTGTCTCGAAATTGACCCACCAAAAAAGTTTTCTTGGCAAGAAGTTTTTGAAAATCAAAGGAAAAAGGGAAAATAAATTTTGAGAAAAGCATTCTCTTGTCATGACTTGCACACTCTTGGTTTGGCTTGATCGATTTACAAACGAGTGTGTAATGAACTCATAATAGCTTGTTAAAAATCATTTATCCCAATTGATTTTGAGACTAATGTTGAAAATTCTTGTAATATGATGCCTTATGTGTTAAGGCTATACTTTGATTCTTGTGCATGTGTGTCATCTAGAACTTGCTCCAAATGTGTTCAAGGAAAAATCCTAGATGTGACTGAACTTAGAAGATGATCTTAGGCTTTTTTTGAATAGCCACTTCACCCAAATGACTTCCCTTGACATTGACTCTATTGAACCCCTTTGAGCTTGTGACCTTTCCTTGGCACCTTGCTAATACCTTGACCCTTTTTGGAACCTCTATTCCTACACCCATCCTTCCTAGTTGCTCGAAGTAAAACATAGGCTAAAAGCCTAATTTGGGGGGGGGAGGGAATTGAAATGATAACATAGGTAAAACCCTATGTTTGGGGGTATATGTACTCAATATAGAGAAGAAAAGGAATGAACTTCTAGTGCAAGGTATCACCTTATGTTGAATTCAAAAAAATTTGCTCCAAACTCCAATGCAATCATCAAATTAAAAAGAAAAAAATTGGTGCTACCAAGTAAAGGTGATACAAGGAAGTTGAATGATCAAATTGAAGGGAAAAACTTGGGTTGTGTGAGGGAGAAAAAAGGTGAAGTCAAAAGTTCGAAAATGTGAGCAGTGTTTGAAATGATAACAAAGAGTGTTAGGAAGGTTTAGTCACTTGATCAAAATGCAATCCTCACCTTAGCCCTAGACAACATCGTAACTCGTAAGTCCTTCGTGATTCCGAGCTTGGTAACTCTATATTAGTGGCGAATTACATAAAAGGCAAGCATATGGTTCGATATGTGTGAACTTGAACTTCCTTGAGAGAGTGAGAGTCTTTTTGATTCTCTTATAATCCCTTGTATTGTGAATTGCATCATTGTGAGTGCGATTCTCTCTTGTGTTAAGTGGCATCATGCACTCGAATTGAAACATGAAGTCTCTATTTTAATTGAGAGGAATGAATCAGACAAGTTGTGTGGTAAATGTCGAGGCAAACTTTGAAGGTGCATGCCAATGACTTGAGAAGCTTGCTAATCTTATTTTGAATGAAAAGTTCCCTTTATTTTGAATGATAAATGAAGTCCTTTTGATGAAAGTTTTAAAATGATCAATTTCCTTGAGAATGTGGTGGTCCAAATTGAGATGAGTATTGTAGTCGAGTCTTTATATTTGGGTCTTTTATTTATTATTTTTCTTAGTTTTTAAAATAGATTAATCTTGTGTGCCTTGATTGAGGTTTAGACATAATTCATTCCATACCTTGTTAGTAGCTTGCTTATGGACAAGAAATAGTTCTAGTTTGGGGGTTTGATAAGTTGGTTATCTACAAACTTATTGAGCCTTTATTCATGAATTATTTTCATGTTTTGATAAGATTTAGAGATTCTTATGGCCTTTATAGTTGCAAATGCAGGTACTCTTGATCATAAGTAGAAAACAAGGGAATGGGCTCAAAATAGCTCAAAAGGAGTTGGAGTGTGAAAATGAGAAAAAGAGATGAAGAATTTGCTGAGAGGTGTGGCTGTCGTGCAATGCGCACAACCCTTGGTGCGGTCTGCACCTCGCTTCGCACGGAGTTCAAAACCCAAAGAACATTCTACTGAGAGGTGCGCCTTCCATGCAACACACACAATGCCTAGTGCGGTTTGCACCTCCCTTCGTATTAAACTTGATGATCAAGCCAAGTCACTGGTCTGCTAGGATGGAGATGTGCGATGCGCACAATGTGATGTGCGATCACACATTGTGCTGCACGTCTCCCAAGGGGTATTTTTGTCCACTTTTATGTGACAATTTGGGAGCCTTTTAAAACCTAATTTGGGCATAGTACTCAATAGTTTTTTTAAAGTTTTTGATAGTTTTGAGTAGTATTGAACAAGTTTTCTCCCCCGAGGAAAGATAGAGAGTTTTACTCCATTCTCTCCATCTTCAACCCTGGATTCACCTTTTTTGTATTATTGAGCTTGAATATTGGTTATTAGCTTCTTTAATGAAAGGGAAATTGAACTACCCAATTGGTATCTTCTCAATATCCTTTAGCATGAGTGGCTAGTCTCCTTGCCTAGGGCTGTGTTGATGATGTGTGTTTGAATTTGGATATGGGTCTTGTTTAATTGTACTTATAATTGCTAAATTGATATGAGTCTAGTGAATTCTCCATATTTTAATTCTAAAATTAATGGTTGCAAACATTGATTGAAATTACTTGATTATGTTCTTGCTTGAGAAAGAGGTTTCATAATTTTGGATGAGAATTCACTAGTGGGTACTTGGGATTTCCATTTAAATTGAGGCTAGAAATAGCTGAATTCGCCGAAAAATACCCATTTAAGAGTCTAAGCTAGAAATAGTGTGACTTGCCAAAGCCTAAAATTGGTTGGTTATTGTTGAAACCATGGTGCTTGAACAAACACCATCGAAAATATAATTGTTGGATAGAAAGATTGACATTTATAATTAAAACCAATGCTATCCATGTCGTTTAACAAGAATTTGCATAATTAAGCGAGTACCTTAAACCATGCTTAAGTCCTATCGAAAACATACCCCTAGTCGTCCTCTCTCTTGATACAATCCCGTATTTACTTTATTTACTTTTGGAATTGCAATTTTGACATATTCCCAATTCCCTGATTTACCTCCTTTTACTTTTATTGTTATTTGAGTGAATACTCTATTGGTGATTGATATACAATAATCTTATAGGCGACTCTACATTCTCTGTGGGATCGACCCCGACTTCCATCGAGAATTATAAATTTGTTTTTCTTTGAAAATCGCTAATTGTATGAAGAGTGTTACTTGAGAGTTATCAGAACTCAGCCTTAAAAGTTTTCCCAAAAATGGTACCTCTCAAGTCATGTTCTATGGATAACAGATGGACTGTAGTTCTGAACTACAGCCCGTCATGTTAATTATAGAAAACTTGGAGGAAAATAAAATTTCCATTTTCTTAATTATATAGATGGGTTTAGAGATCAACCTTTGGGTTTATGATCCATTAATCCACCAATAAAAACCTGGAAAGAGAGTTTTTGAACTGACCTAAGTCTATGGATGGGCGTACGGACTGTAGTTTAGTCCCATGGTTTGTCGACCCAATCGTACAAAATTCTTTGCACCTCTGTGTCAACTATCTAAAGATTTTAGTTTCTTTTTGTTTTTGGATCCTCATGACATATACTAACAAACATGCCTCGCAGGTACCATGCCACCAAAGTTTCAAATGAAAAGGTATGGAAGAAACCCTCCGTAAAGGAAGGTAGAAGCTCAGTAAATGATGAATCAACTTTGGGATTTTCCAGAGGATGATGAGGAAGAGCAAGAACAGCTGACCACTCACACCATGAGGCAACAAACTCGACAACAAGCAACATCCGCCCCCTAGTCTGAAGAGGAAGAGGACTCTGATAGTTCTTTAGGGCCAGTGACTCCAAAAGAAAAATTGATAATGGGTCCAAAACTGCAAGTTCACTTATAGTGGATCCGACACCAAGAGTCTAAAAGCCAAAGACATTGAGCCTATTAAGACCGCTGCCCCAACCATCCAAGGCAAGAATCTATAAGTTAGAGAGAACATTTGGTGGGCACTAGAAGGGATGCAAAGGATATTTTATGACGAGATTGCAGAGGCAACCATGGGTCATATTCAGAGGAGCATTTTCAAAGAGGTTCAGATCCGGTTAGCAGATTTGGGTGAAATGCAAGAAATGACTCCAAGCAAAGCATCCACTTTCCATTCTTCCAATTTGATAGAGATGATTACAAGTAAGGTCTAAGGGGCACCAATATATGCATACGCCAAGTGTGATGGAAAGGGTTTGAGTTTCAACACCAGAGGTTCAATGATTGAGGGTTTAGATGGGGGAGTTTGCTAGTTCTTTAGATTAAGATTGAGTTTTGTCAGTTGGTAAGAATAGGAACCTAATCCCACCAAGGCGTTACATACTTTTTTGTACTCCTCAATGTCATCACAATCATGATTCAACAAAACAACTTCCAATGACTCTTCCCTTTGATTTTTGCTTGACACTTTCTTCAATACTATCAATTGTGAACACAACTTAAAGGTCACTGAGCTGCTTTATTGATCTACATACATCAAAGGTTGCCTCTTTATAATTCATTGAAAACGTAAGTTCCCCACATTTCACATCAATCAAGCACACCCTATGGTCAAGAATGGTTGCCCCAATATGAGTCTTTCAAAGTCACCAATGAAATCAAGTATTACAAAATCCCTCGGGAAAACTAGTCGGTCGACCTTCACGAAAATATAATAAGAGATCCCGATAGGACACTTAGTTGTTTTTTCCACCATAAGTAATTTTATCATTGTTAAAGTGGGAGAACTGAGTCCCAATTTCTTGAAACTATCAAGAGACATCAAATCAATACTTGTGCCCTCATCACATATAATCTCCGCCAATTTATGCAACCCATTTGTACAAGGGATGGTCAAGACACCATGATCATTCAGATTGACTATAAATTGGTTTGTTATTATGGAACTACATCGAGGGGATATGTCAACTACTTCACATTCCATATGTCTCTTCTTTGTACACATCTCTTTCATAATCTTGCATAGCTGGGCATTTGAGTGATGACATCCTTCAATGGAACATTGATTGAGATTTTCTTCAACATGGAGTAAAACTTTTTAGATTGATCATCTTCTTTCCCTTGTACAAAACGTTGTGGGAAAGGAGGAAGGATTTAGGAAAAGGCTTGTACACCTGGAGAATCTTGTTCTTCTAGATCTTATCTTCCTCAACACCATTGCCATTAGCCTGTCTACTCATAGAGATGTATGTCGCATAACCCTTATCACTCGTAGAGCTTGATAGCACTTCTTCAACAATCATATCTGTACATTTCCTTTCCACACTTAATTTGGGAGGCCAACCAATTTATTCTTTCCTCAATAAGCTTGATAGAAATAGAGTGAGACTTTACGGTTTGAATAAGGGATACAAGATCATGTTTTAGCTCATAGTGTAATACCTCGGAATTCGATTCAGCTTTTAAAGTTAGAAAATTTGAAAATTTTGAAACTTCCAGGAATCACGAGTCAAGTCCACAAGCCATGGATGGGACCATGAGTCATGGAAGTGACCCGTTAAACCTGTCCTGAAGATCCCATCTCTGGTCTGAGAACCACGAGTGGTGTCTACAGGTCATGATTTGTTTCATGGGTCATGGAAACAATTTGTGGAACTCAGACTGAGGGTAGCCTTTTTCTATGAGAACCATGAACAGATTATATGGATTGTGAAAGCTTTTATGGATCATGGAACCCGTCTGTGGAAGTCAGATCTGCAACTTAACTTTTGGCTCAGGAACCACGAGTCCAATCTATGACTCGTGGTTACTTCTACGGTTCGTGGAAAAGACCCATAGAACCTAGAGCCAAGGGTTTTAATAGCTTTTCTCTGATTAAATCCCAGGGGTATTTCTATAATAACCCACCCTTTTAATTCTTAAGTGAGATCATTTTGATCACTTTTAGTAGGGTTTTCTACTCCTATTAGCCTAAGTATTTCATTATTCCTCATTCATCTAACAAAAGAGGAAAAAGACTCCTTCAAGCTCCAAGTTCAGGCCTCCATTTCTTTTCATCTTACTTCAAGCTAGCTTCAATAATGTATATGGGTATTCAATAAGGGATTCCCTTCACCCTTATGCCCAAAATCCTCAAGTTTTACTTTGATTTATGAATTTATGGAATTAGCGTTCTTACCCAAATTGGGAAAAAGTTATGGGTTTTGTTTTAAAGTATCAATTCATGGTTTCTCATTACTTACCTATGATTTATTTGAGGTTCCTTAATTGATTTCAAAAGTCCATGCATTAAAGATGATTTCTAGCATGATTCCGTTGAATTGCATGATTTCAAGTGAAAACTGGCATGTTTAGATAACATTGCCTTATGTATTTATGAAAGTGCATGCCTAATTCTTCAGGTTATGAATTTAGAAAGAAAAATATGTTTTGAATTATGGCTATGATAAGTTGTAAGGATTTTTGAAGTATGAATTATATGACATTAGATATGTCTCTATGTTTTATGAAAGGTTTGGCATCTAGATATGTCTACCTAAGCTATGCGAATTGCATGGTATTCGATATACTCGTATTCTTTTCAAAAAGATTTGGCATTAGATATGTCAAAAGTATAAGTTAAGCTATAAGTATGTTTTAGGAGTAGTATTAAGCACCGAGTTGGATTGGGTGAGCGTACCCCTTGTATATCATAGAACTACGTGCCATCATAGGTTTTTTAAGTCCCCTCTTGGGCATCAGACACCGTGATAACACTAGTTATGCCCTTATACCATGTCAAAAGTATATTGGGTCCTTTCGATGAGGCAGATAAATCAGATTCTATGTAGCTCACATGGTCTATGTCGGTTAGAGAACTTCCCATAGAAGAAGTTTCATGTTTTAAAAATGTATTTGACTCCTTCTCAGATTTTAGACTTACTACTTATGATTATGTTTTCAGTTTATGATATTGCATTGAGCCATTTACATTATAATTTTATGGTTATAGCATGAAATTAGTTTTATAGCATATCAAGCATGATGACTCAGATTTTGCATATTTCATATACTCAGTACATCCTATAGTACTGACGTATATCTTGCGTTGTATCCTCTTGATAATGTAGATTCAGGTTTGGGTCCTCAGATTTATGGCTACAGATTAGCTGATGTCCCAGCTTCGAGTTGTGAGTCCTCATACTTCGAGAACTAGTATCAGTTGTCTATATTTATGGTTTCTAGTTGGTATTTGGAGTTAGCTGGGGTCTTGTCCCAGCAGCTTATTATTCAGTTTAGAGGTTTTCAGACATAGTAGAGATTCTGTATTTGGGTTTCAGATGCTATTATGTTATGTTTGAGCTGTTGATGACTCATTCTATTTATCTCTTTAGTTTGATGCTTGCGTTAAGTTTATCTATGTTTGTTTAAGTCATGCTTTAGCCAAGGGTTAACTTGGGGCAATTGTAAACCCAGGTCTCGTGTTACGTCTAGGAGGTAGCCTTGGGGTGTAAAAAACTTGGTATCAGAGCATCAGGTTCAAGAGTCCTAGGGTGTCTGAAAGTCACATCGAGTAGAGTCGCTTTCATGTTTGTGAAGCGTGCCACACTTATGAGAGAGAAGCTACGAGGTGTCTTAGGAAAAACTTCACTTCTTTTATGATCAATATTGTGTGATAGAGTCTAACTCTATTACCTCTAATCTGTTCTTTATACATTTCAGATTATGCCTCCTCACCGTGCCATGCCTTGCCGAGCCACTCGAAATATTGACCCTCAAATTCAAGACCACGAGGTCACAAATGCATAGTTCATAAATTCCATTCATATGCTAGCTCAGACTATGGCCGTTCAGGACAATTAGCAGGATCTTATCCCCGTCCACCCTCAAGGTGGAATAGCGGCATGAGTTCGAGAATTCATTCGCATGAACCCACCTGAGTTTTGGTGTTCAAAAGTTGGTGAGGATCCATAAAATTTCTTGGATGAGGTAAAGAAGATCTTTGCTGTAATGCAAGTGGGTGGTGTTGATTATATTGAGCTAGCTTTCTATCAACTCAAGGAAGTGGCTCATATTTGGTTCACTCAATGGAAATATGATACGGCTAGGGATGTGGTCCCTATGACTTAGGAATGCTTTGAGAGGGATTTTATTGACCGGTTCTTCCCGAGGGAGTTGAGGCAAGCTAAGATTATAGAGTTTGTGAATTTGAGGCAAGGTTCTATATCGGTTCAGGAGTACAGATTGAAGTTCAACCAGCTTTTTAGGTATGCTCCTTCCATGGTGGCTGACTCATGGGATGAGATGAGTAAGTATGTTTATGAAGTATTGGATCTGGTGAAGAAGGAGTGTAGGTCCATAATTCTTTTAGGTGACATGGATATTTCTCGACTTATGACTCATTCCCATATGATTGAGGGAGACATGTTGAGGGAGATGGCAAGGGAGAATAAGAGGGTTAGATCTGAGAGTTCAGATTTTGGCCATCAGAGGCCCTGTGGGGACATCGCTCTTTATTTCAGAATAAATCATCAGGACCAGTTCATTCTTCAGCTAGTGTCCCTACCCAGGCCCTCAGGCCTCATCATTTTTAGACGATCTGGTTCCTATTCATAGGGTAGTGCTACAAAGGGGACTCCTTACCCTTCTTGCAACAAGTGTGGTAGAAGTCACCCCGACGAGTGTTTGGCTGGTAGAGAGGGATGCTTTGGGTGTGGACAGGTTGGACACATGATTAAGGATTGCCCTTCAGCTAAGAAGGGTCAGGGAGGTAGTAGGATCAGTCTGCTCCAGCAGCCCTAGGAGGTCGACCGGCCCAGTAGGGCACTACTTCTAGTTCTAGTGGTCAGTGCCAGAATTGCCTTTATGCCATGTCCTCTCGCCAGGACTAGAAGAGTTCACCGGACATTGTTACTGGTATGTTGAAAGTCCTCTTCATTTATGTACATGCTTTATTGGATCCTGGTGCATCGTTATATTTTGTGACCCCTTATGTTGCTTGCAAGTTTGAGATTTGCTCTGAACAGCTTTTAGAACCCTTTTGTGTTTCTACTCCTATTGGTTAGTCAGTCCTAGCCAAAAGAATCTATCAAAATTGCCCTATCTCAGTCCTTCATAGAGTCACTTCAGCGGATCTAGTAGAGTTGGAGATGACTGATTTTGTTGTTATTCTTGGCATGAATTGGTTGTATGCATGTTATGCCTCAGTTGATTATCATACTCGAGTGGTCAGTTTCAAGTTCCCGAACGAACCTGTATTAGAGTGGCAAGGTAGTCCTCCATCCTCGAAGGGTCATTTCATATCTTATCTTAAGGTTAGGAAGACGATTTCTAAGGGATATGTTTATCATATAGTTTGGGTTATGGACACGGAGTCCGAAACCCCATTTATCTAGTCATTTCCTATTGTAAATAAGTTTCTTGAAGTGTTCCCCAAAGTTTTGCCCAGAGTTCCTCCTGAGCGGGAGATCAACTTTGGAATAGATCTTCTTCCAGATATGCATCCTATCTCTATTCCTCCCTATAGAATGGCTCTAGTGGAACTTAAGGAATTGAAAGACCAATTGAAAGACCTTCTTGATAAAGGTTTTATTCGACCCAACATCTCTCCATGGGGTGCTCCAGTCTTATTCGTGTGAAAGAAAGATGGTTCCCTTAGAATGTGTATTGACTACTGTCAGTTGAACAAGGTCACAATCAAGAATAAGTATCCCATTCCTAGGATTGATAACTTGTTCAATAAGCTTCAGGGTGCTAGTTACTTCTCCAAGATCGACCTTAGATCCGGTTATCATCAGCTTCGTGTTCGAGAGTGTGACATCCCAAAGACATCCTTCAGAACTCGGTATGATCATTATGAATTTGTGGTTATGTCTTTTGGACTAATGAATGATCCTGCAACTTTTATGTATTTGATGAACCGTGTGTTCAAACATTATTTGGATTTGTTTGTGATTGTTTTCATTGATGATATTCTTAGAGTAAAGAGGGGTACGCGGACCATTTGAGAGTGGTGTTGCAAACACTCAAGGACTGATAGTTATTTTCTAAGTTTAGCAAGTGTGAGTTTTGGATACAGACTGTTGCTTTTCTAGGTCATATTGTGACTAGAGATGGCATACCAGTTGATTTTCAAAAGATCGAGGCAGTAAAGAACTAGCCTAGACCCACTTCCCCGTCTGATATTAAGAGCTTTTTGAGTTTGGCTGGTTACTACAGGAGATTTATGGAAGGGTTTTCTTCTATTGCTGCCCCATTGACTCGGTTGACTCAGAAGAAGGTTAAATTTCAGTGGTATTATCTATATGAGAAGAACTTTCAGGAATTGAAGACTAGATTTACCACAGATCCAGTGTTAACTTTACCCGAGGGCCTAAATGATTTTGTTATGTATTTTGATGCTTCAAGGTTTGGTTTGGGTTTTGTGTTGATGCAGCATGGCAAGGTGGTTGCTTATGCTTCGAGACAACTTAAGATTCATGAGAAGAACTACCCTACTCATGATCTTGAGTTAGCGGCTATTGTTTTTGCTTTGAAGATTTGGAGACACTACTTGTATGGTACTCATGTGGATGTATTCACCGATCATAAGAGTCTTCAGTATGTGTTCACACAAAAGGAATTGAATCTTCATCAAATGAGATGGCTTGAACTTCTTAAGGATTATGATATAAGTGTGCTTTACCATTCGAGTAAGGCCAATATCATGGCGGACGCACTTAGTAGATTGTCCATGGGTAGTGTGTCTTCGGTTGAAGACGAAAAGAAAGAATTGGCCAATGATGTTCATCAACTTGCTCAACTGGGAGTTCGCCTTATGGATTTAACTGAACGTGGTGTTATTATTCAAAATGGTTCCGAATCATCTTTGGTAGCTGAAGTGAAAGAAAAGCAAGACATTGATCCTATTTTGTACTAGCTGAAGGGTGCAGTCCATCAGCAAAGGGTAGAGGTTTTATCCCATGAGAGAGATGGTGTGCTTCGATATCAGGGTCGATTGTGTGTTCCGGACATAGATGCGTTAAGGCAGTGGATTTTGACAGAGGCTCATAGCTCCAGGTATTCTATTCACCCTGGTGCCACCAAGATTTACCATGGCCTATGGGAAGTTTATTGGTGGAATGGCATGAAGAGGGACATAGCAGGTTTTGTGGCTAAGTGTCCCAACTGTCAACAAGTGAAGGTAGAGCATAAGCGACCGGGTGGTATGACTCAAGATATTGATCTTCCTACTTGAAAATGGGAAGCGACCAATATGGATTTCATTACTGGTTTGCCTCGTAATCGAAGGAAACATGATTCTATTTGGGTGATTATCGACAGGTTGAGTAAGTTATCTCACTTTTTGGCTGTTAAGACTACAAATTCAGCGGATGATTATGCCAGACTCTACATTCGGGTGATAGTTTGATTGCATGGTGTTCCATTTTCTATCATCTCAGATAGGGGTACTCATTTTACATCCTAGTTCTGTAAGTCATTTCAAAAAGGCCTTGGTACTCTAGTTAAGCTTAGCACAACTTTTCACCAACATACGGATGGCCCGATAGAACGTACTATTCAGACTTTGGAAGACATATTGAAAGCTTGTGTGATTGATTTCAAAGGTAGTTGGAATGGTCACTTACCTCTTATCGAGTTTTCCTACAACAACAACTTTCATTATAGTATCCATATGGCTCCTTATGAGACACTTTATGGGCGGAGGTGTAGATATCCTATTGGTTGGTTTGAGGTAGGTGAAGCAGCTTTGATTGGTCCAGATTCAATTCATGAGACTATGGAGAAGGTTCAGATCATTAGGGAGAGGTTTAAGACCGCTCAGAGTTGACAGAAATCATATGCAGATGTGAGGAGAAGAGATTTGGAGTTTAAGGTTGATGATTGGGTATTTCTGAAGGTGTCACCCATGAAGGGTGTGATGAGGTTTGGTAAGAAAGGAAAACATAGTCCCTGCTATGTAGCTCCTTATGATATTCTAAGGAGAGTTGGTAGTGTTGCTTATGAGTTGGATTTGCCATCCGATTTAGAGGTGGTTCATCTAGTTTTCCATATTTCTTTGTTGAAGAAGTGTGCTATTGATCCAACCTTGATTGTTCCATTAGAGGATGTGGGTGTGAAGTGAGAGACCCTGCAATTTTTTTAGTATGATATACGTAGCGTGACATGAGTGTATGAGGTGTATATGATTTGGTGTGGATGTCAGGAGAATAAGATTGCAAATGGGTAGTGATATCAAAGAATTAAACTAAGGTTTTCGGTAAAGGAGAGCCCTTAAACAAAATATTGAGTTAAACAAATACCTGGTGTACCAGCTCGTTCATTTGGGAGATTAAATTAACCCGTAGCTTCGGGGTAAGACTAAGAGTATATAATATGCTAAGACGGATGTGTTATGAGGTATTATAATTTCTTAATTTCGTATGTTAAGTTTTGAAGTCAAGCAAGTTGCGAAATAAAAGTCGGCAAAAGTTAACGTAAGTTTCTTTAATAAATTTTCTGAACTTTTGATCAAATGTCTTGGAGCTTTTCTCCCAATATATGAAGATATAGAGGGCCTATGACCTACCAAATAGAAGGTCTATGAGTCTAGTTTCCAACGCATAAAACCTCACATCAAGATGATCTCAGAGTAAAAAGTTACTATTTTACCGCGGACTGTCTGTGCTGAAACCGGGTCGCGAATCGGGTCGGGTCAAGATTAGGATATATATGTCTATTGACGTTTTAGATCATAAAAACACTCTAAAAATAGTTCTAAAACAGGGAGAAACATAAGAGAGGGTTACAAGGCAGTTCTTGAGTGATCAAGGTCCGTTTTGGGTGATTGCTATTGCTAATGTTTACCACCGTGCCAAGAAACGTGATCTCTACGCGTGGCAACCATTTTCTCCTTAGATAAGCAACGTTATGAGCTGGTTTGGGCAGATATGACTTGATATTTCTTGGTGGTTCTTCAATATTTACACTTGGTTTGCTAAGGTGACAATCTCTGGGCTCTTTTATGATCATTTTTACGAAGTTCTACAGACGTTTCGTCAAGTTATGATCCTATGGCAAATTTGCCAATTTAAGCTTAATTATAATATGTTTTTAGGTGTGTATAAGCTGCGTATATATAGTGCTTGCGAAGCTTAGGATGTAAGGAACAACTTCTGTGAAGGAACTATGGGCATTTAGATGTTCGTTGGAAAGGTATGTTAAGGCTAAGCGTTGTCCTTCCTTTGAGCACGAACTTTAGAAAATTCCTAAATCGTCAAATGCGATATTTTACTATTCTACTACTAGAAAGACCTTCTGTGAAAGGCATTGGAATCGCAGCTGAAGTACTTTTGTGGTATTATTAGGATGATATTCCACTCGTCCAGTTATATAGGATATTCGACATCTATATTTCATTTTGTCGGCTTTCTTAACTATATGTCTATATGTAGGAGTTCTTGTTCTTCTTTGGGTGTTGTGATTTAAAATTATTGCAAAGGAAAATTATGAATTTGCAACCAGCCCTTCTTACTCGCTAAAAAGATTTTTTTGAAAACTTTAAAATAATAATTCATTTTTCAAAACTCTCAAATGTAACTCGTATGTTTAAACTACCAAAGATTCAATTTTTTTGAGATACCTTCTTTTACAAACTATTAGGGAAACATATATAGACACTAAGTGAAGCACCTTAAGATCTTTATGAACATCCCCTGGTTTAATTTACCTTTCAAAAGTTGAGGTAAGTGTTCAAATTTATTCTAATAGTACATGAGGTTCTACGAGGCACTTACATGTTATACAAAAGTAATTACGAGATTATGAGAATAAGAGTAACAGCAGGCCAAGATTGGCAACATAATTATGATGACATACATGCATTATGCATCCATGACATGACATGCTATGCATTCAACTCTCGATCTATAATCATGAGGTACGGGGCCTATTGCCTATATTTATACGTATGAGACACAGATGGCTACGAGTTGGCAGATATAATCCCGGTTAGCTACCGGAAGACACTACCATTGCTAGCATTTTGTTGTGTACGACATGAATTTGCATTTATATATATGTATTCACAACATATGATTACGCGAGAATACCATGTATATTTGATTTCTATAAGGCAGATGTTGGCCATGGAGGCTATCAGAGCTTCAGTTTCAGGTGGTATCTCTATTACTTTTTTTACAGCAGCTATTTATGATTCTACTCTCTACCATACATAGCAGTACATTTTTATTCATACTGACGTCCCATTGCCTGGGATGCTGCATTTTGTTTCGTGCGTGCAGGTCCAGGTAGGGATTCTGATCGACCCTCCACTAGGATTCGGGGTTCAGTTGTGAGTTGGTAAGCTCCACCTCTTACTGGGGCTATCAGATGGTGTTTACTTTTGTTGTACAGTTTGGGTATAGTCGAGCCTTCCCCGACCGATTCTTATGACACTCTTAGAGTCTATTGTGGACATGGTATTCTAGGTTTCTTTTTGTAGCTTTCAGTCTCCAGTCCCATAGGTGTGGCATGTATGTATATGTATGTATGTGTGTCTTCAGTTGAGGCCTCGTTGTCCAGCCATTACTTCATTATTTTGGCTTGTCTACCTTTGTCTATATGACTTGTGTCATTCAGGTTATGACCTAAACGATCCAGGCTTGGTATTCCTGACGTTATGTTGCCTAACTTTTTGGGCCCACAACTTAGTCAGCTAGTGTGTTTTAGTGGCTAACTCGATCGAGTAAGGTATCGAGTGCCAGTCGCGCCTCCCCTAATTTGGGGTGTGAAAAACTTGGTATCAGAGCAGGTCATGTCCTAGGGAGTCCACAAGTCGTATCTATTAGAGTCTTGCTTATGGGTGTGTTGTGCACCACACTATAAACAAGAGGCTATAGGGCATTTATGAATGGTTACATTTCTTTCAATTGATAGATTGTGCAATAGAGCGGAGTTAGAAGAACATATGACATCTAATTAGTGCTTTGTATTTCTTATCTGACAGAGTACCTATGCTCAGGAGATGGGACAACAAGATATAGGCATGGATCCGGGGGAAGGTACCAGTCATTCCCCACCGGGTCAGAGGGATAGAGTTCCCTTAGAGGCACACAGTGAGTCTCCCGCACCCTAGTGCTAGCTTCCCCGACACCTACTAAAGCCCGGGGAGATCTAGTTCCCCAGCCCTATCAGTTCCATTGGTACCTGAGATAGCCAGGGACACAGGACTTCCAGCACCTGTTATTCCCCCACCAGAGAAAGGGTAGAAGAGGATGAGAGATGCGTTTCCTTTTTTGACTAGGATGGTTGCTATTCATGAGCGTTAACTCGGGTCAGAAGCAGAGGCTAGGAGAGGTCGGGTAAAAAGCTCAAAGGTACGAGAGTTTCTTCATCTAGATCCTCCATTATTTATAGGATCTAGTTTGACCGAGGACCCCTAGGACTTTATAGACCAGGTGTATAGAGTGTTGAGGGTGATGCATGTCTCCATCACCGAGGCTGTGGAGTTGGCTTCTCTTCGACTACGTGATGTAGCCTTCTTGTGGTATGAGGCATGGGAGAGGTCCAGAGGATCTGATGCTCCGCCAGCAGAGTGGGATGACTTCTCTGAGGCCTTCCTTGCCCATTATTTGCCATGGGAGGTTCGGGAGGCCCGTCTTGACCAGTTTATCAGTTTGAGGCAGGGGAATATGAGCGTCAAAGATTATAGCCATAGGTTTAATTCCTTGGTGAGGTATGCACCATATATTATACACACCATGAGGGCCACAGTTCATCGTTATGTGGCTGGTTTGGGGGATCATCTTATCAGAGATTGTACGATAGCATCCTACAGGATGATGTAGATATTTCCCATATACAGGCTTTTGCTCAGACTACAGAGGACCTTTCTCGCCGGATTCAGGACACCCACACAGAGATGGAGCAGATTAAGAGGGCCCGTACTATGAGGTCTTATAGGTAGCCACGGGGTGATTTTAGGCCCCCTGTACCTCGATATCCACCACGCCCAGCAGGTAGTGCTCCACCACAGATGCGAGGCCAGTGGTTTGATCATTATAGTCAGTCAGGACCCGGGCAGAGCTCAAGCCAGTCTGAGGGCCATCGACAGGAGCGTTCTAGGCAGATGAGGCAGCCTACCCCTCCATGTACACAGTGCGGTAAGCTGCACACTGGGCAGTGTAGGCTAGGTTCAGGTGCATATTATCACTGTGGGCATACATGACATTATATTAGCCGGTGTCCAGGGTTAGGCAGGGGTGGACAAGCTCAGCCTTCAGGATCCGCATCAGCCTCTTCACTTTATGTCTGCCCTTATTGACCAGGCCCATAATCTACTCAGGGTCGTGGTAGAGGGAGAGGTAGAGGAGAGACCTCAGGTTCCAACGGTGACCAGAACCACTTTTATGCTCTCACAGGCCGACAGGATTCAGAGGCATCCCCGGATGTTGTCACAGGTATATTGATGATACTTTCTCAAGCTATTTTTGCATTTATAGATCCTGGCTCTACATTTTCATATATTACTCCATTTATTGTTGGTAAGCTTGACATGAGATCTAAGTTATTACAGCAGTCAGTTAAGGTGTCTACACCAGTTGGCGACCCTATCATAGCTAGTTGTGTCTATCGAGGTTGTATGGTGTTAATTAATGACCATCCCACATCTGTTGATTTAGTTGAATTGACTATGCTAGAGTTCGATGTCATTATGGGTATGGATTGGTTGGCAGCTTGTTATGCTAATACTGATTGTTGTATGAAAGTGGTCAGATTTCATTTTCCAGGTGAGCCAGTCTTAGAATGTAAAGGTAATACAGCCACGTCCAGGGGTAAGTTTATTTCATACCTTAGGGCTCGAAAGTTGATTGCTAAAAGCTGTATATATCATTTAATTCATGTCAGGGATACGGATAAGGAGTCACTGACTCTTCAGTCGGTTCCTATTGTGAATGAATTTCTGATGGTTTTCCCTGATGACCTTCCAGGAGGCCCAGTACATCTCCGTGGGGTGCTCCAGTGCTATTTGTTTGAAAGAAAGATGGATCCTTACTGATGTGTATTGACTATAGGCAGCTAAATAAAGTCACTATCAAGAATAAATATCCTCTTCCACGGATTGATGACTTATTTGACCAGTTACAAGGTGCCAACTATTTTTCCAAGATCGACTTGAGATCCGGTTACCATCCGCTGTGAGTTAGGGATGTTTATATCCCAAAGACAGCTTTCAGGATGAGGTATGGCTATTTTTAATTCCTTGTCATGTCTTTCAGTCTTACTAATGCCCCAGCAACCTTTATGGACCTTATGAACCTGGTCTTCAAAATATTCTTGGACGTATTTGTGATTGTGTTTATTGACGGTATCCTAATATATTCACGGTCGGAAGCCAAGCATGCAGACTACTTACGAGCTATATTGCAGACTCACCAGGACTGCAAGTTATATGCTAAATTCTCTAAATGTGAATTTTGGATAACTTTTGTAGCTTTTCTTGGTCATGTTATCGCCGGTGACGGTATTAAGGTTTATGACCAAAAGATTGAAGCAGTGATGAACTTGCCAAGGCCCTTGAATCCGACAGAGGTCCATAGCTTTTTAGGCCTGGCAGGATATTACCGGAGGTTTGTGGAGGGTTTCCCCTCTATCACTGCACCACTGACAAAGCTGACACATAAGAAAGCTAAGTTTCAGTGGATTGTGGCATGCGAGCAGAGTTTCCAAGAGCTAAAGAAAAGGCTTACCAAAACTCCTGTCTTGACTCTTCCGGATGGCACTAAGGGTTATGTTGTATATTGTGATGCCTTGAGAATTAGACTAGGTTATGTTCTTATACAGCATGGCAAGGTTATCGCATACGCCTCTATACAGCTGCGAAAACATGAACAAAACTATCCTACTCATGATCTTGAATTGGCTGCAGTTGTCTTTTCCCTAAAGATTTGGCGGCATTATTTATACGGGGTTCATGTCGATGTTTTTCACCGACCACCAGAGCCTTCAATATTTATTTAAGCAGAGGGAGTTGAACCTACGACAGAAGAGATGGCTAGAATTGCTAAAGGACTATGATGTTGACATTTTATATCATCCCGACAAAGCTAATGTTGTTGTTGATACGCTTAGCCGTAAGTCCATGGGAAGTCTAAGCCACGTTGAAGCTAATAAGGTCGAAATGACTAAAGATATATGCTAGCTAGCTAATTTACTGGTGCAATTATTAGATTCAGAGGGTGGAGGAGTTGTCGTTCAAAATATGACAGAATCTTCCTTTGTCACTGAAGTGAAAGAGAGACAGCAAGAGGATCCTGAGATAATGAAACTGAGGGAATGGATTCCACAACAACAACAACAACCTTTATTTGAGCTGACTAGAGATGGAGTCTTTAAAAACCAGGGATGCTTGTGTTTACCGATAGTAGGAGAGCTCCGTGCGAAGATTCTTTTGGAGGCCCATTATTCTAGATATGTAGCTCACCCTAGAACAATGAAGATGTACCGGGACCTTTGAAATATATATTAGTGGATTGGAATGAAAAGGGATATCGCCAAGATGGTAGCCCAATGTCCCAACTGCCAGCAAGTTAAAGTAGAACATCAGAGTCCTGGAGGCCTAACTCAATATATCAAGCTTCCGTTATGGAATTGGGAAATGATAAATATGGACTTCATCACTGGTTTGCCTCTCACACCACGGAGGTATGATTCTATTTGGGTAATTATTGATAGGCTAACAAAATCTGCTCATTTTCTGCCAGTTAGGACAATATATTCAGCCGAGGATTATGCAGACTTTACATTCGAGAGATTGTGCACCTTCACAGAGTCCCATTATCTATTATATCTGACCGAGGGGCTCAGTTCACGGCACACTTTTGGAGATCTTTTCAAAAGGGTCTAGGCACTCAGGTAAATCTGAGCATCGCTTTTCATCCACAGACTGATGGACAGGCTGAGTGTACTATTCAAACCCTCGAGGATATGCTACGTGCCTGCATTTTGGATTTTAAAGGAAGTTGGGATGATCATCTACCCCTTATTGAGTTTTCTTATAATAACAACTTTCAAGATAGTATTCAGATGGCTCCTTATGAAGCACTATACGGACGGGAGTGCAAGTCACCGATTGGTTGGTTTGAGGTCGGGGAAGCAAAGCTGTTAGGTCCCGATCAAGTCTAGCAAGCGATAGAGAAGGTAAAGCTTATTAGAGATTGATTACAGATAGCACAGAGTCGACAAAAGTCTTATGCAGATGTTCGACGACGAGACTTAGAGTTTGATGTAGAAGATTGGGTTTTCCTAAAAGTATAGCCTATGAAAGGTGTCATGTTATTTGGAAAGAAAGGGAAGCTTAGTCCCAAGTATGTCGGGTCGTATAAGATCATTCGGAGAATCATAAGGGTAACATACAAGCTTGATTTGCCTACAGAATTAGAAGTCGTCCATCCTGTGTTTCATGTATCTATATTGCGAAAGTGCATTGGGGATACTTCGTGTATTACACCTATTGAGGAAATTCACATTGTTGAAGACTTGTCTTATGCTGAAGTACCTGTGGCTATTTTAGACCGATAGGTAAGAAAGCTTCGGACTAAAGAGGTTGCTTCCGTGAAAGTGTTATGGAGGAATAACAACGGCGAGGAAATGACTTGGGAAGCTGAGAAGGAAATGAGGAAGAAGTACCCCCAGCTATTTAAACTAAGGTTTTTGGTCAAGGAGAGCCCTTAAACAAAATATTGAGTTAAAGAAATACCTCGTGTACCACCTCGTTCATTCGGGAGTTTAAATTAACCTGTAGCTGCGGAGTAAGACTAAGAGTATATAATATACTAAGAAGGATGTGTTATGAGGTATTATAATTGCTCAATTTCGTATGTTAAGTTTTGAAGTCAAGCAAGTTGCGAAATAAAAATCGGCAAAAGTTATCGTAAGTTTCTTTAATACATTTTCTGAACTTTGGGTAAAATGTCTTGGAGCTTTTCTCCCAATATATGAAGAGTTATAGGGCCTATGACCTACCAAATCAAAGGTCTACGAGTCTAGTTTTAACGCATAAAACCTGACATCAAAACGATCTTGGAGTAAAAAGTTATAACTATTTTACCGCAGACTGTCTGTGCTAAAATTGGGTCGCGAACCGGGTCGGGTCAAGATTAAGATATATATGTATATTGACGTTTTAGATCATAAAAACACTCTAAAAATAGTTCTGAAATAAGGAGAAACATAGGAGAGGGTTACAAGGCAGTTCTTGAGTGATCAAGGTGCGTTTTGGGTGTTTTCTATCGCTAAAGTTTGCCCCCGTGCCAAGAAACGTGATATCTATCCGTGGCAACCATTTTCCCCTTAGATAAGCAATGTTTGGAGCTGGTTTGGGCAGATAAGACTTGGTATTTCTTTGTGGTTCTTCAAGCTTTACACTTGGTTTGCTAAGGTAACCATCTCGAGGCTCTTTTATGATCATTTTTACGAAGTTCTACAGACGTTTCATCAAGTTATGATTCTATGGCAAATCTGCCGATTTAAGCTTAATTATAATCTGTTTTTATGTGTGTATAAACTGCGTATATATAGTGTTTGCGAAGCTTAGGACATAAGGAACAGCTTCCATGAAGGAACTACGGGCATTCGGGCATTCGTTGGAAAGGTATGTTAAGCCTAAGCGTTGTCTTCCTTTGAGCACGAACTTTAGAAAATTCCTAAATCGTCAAATGCGATATTTTACTATTCTACTGCTAGAAAGACCTTCTGTGAAAGGCATTGGCATCACAGCTGAAATACTTTTGTGGTATTATTATGATGATATTCCACTCGTCCGGTTATATGGGATATTCAACATCTATATGTCATTTTGTCGACTTTCTTAACTATATGTCTATATGTAGGAGTTCTTGTTCTTCTTTGGGTGTTGTGATTTAAAATTATTGCAAAAGAACATTAAGAATTCGCAACCAGCCCTCATTCCTTGCTAAAATAATTTTTTTGAAAACATTAAAATAATAATTCGATTTTCAAAACTGTCAAATATAACTCGTATGTTTAAACTACCAAAGATTCGATTTTTTGAGATACCTTCTTTTACAAACTATTAAGGAAACATATATAGAAACTAAGTGAAGCATCTTAAGATCTTTATGAACATCCCCAGGTTTAATTACCTTTCTATAGTCGAGTTAAGTGTTCAAATTTATTCTAATATTACATGAGGTTCTATGAGGCACTTACATGTTATATGAAAGTAATTACGAGATTATGAGAATAAGAGTACCAGCATGCCAAGATTGGCAATATAATTATGATGGCATACATGCATTATGCATCCATGATATGACATGCTATGCATTCAACTCTCGAGCTATAATCGGGAGGTATGGGGCCTATTGCCTATATTTATACGTATGAGACACAGATGCCCACAAGTTGGAAGATATGATCCCGGTTAGCTACCGGAAGACACTATCATTGCTAGCACTTGGTTGTGTATGACATGCATTTGCATTTATATATATGTATTCACAACATACAATTACGCAAGCATACCATGCATATTTGATTTCTATAAGGTCAGATGTCGGCCATGGAGGCTATCAGAATTTCAGTTTCAGGTGGTATTTCTATTACTTTGTTTACTGCAGCTATTTATGATTCTACTCTCTACCTTACATACCAGTACATTTTTATTTGTACTGACGTCCCATTGCCTAGGGATGCTGTATTTTGTTTAGTGCATGCAGGTCCAGGTAGGGATTCTGATCGACCCCTCCACTAGGATTCGGGATTCAGCTGTGAGTTGGTAAGCTCCACCTCTTCCTGGGGCTATCAGAGGGCATTTACTTTTGTTGTATAGTTTGGGTATAGTCGAGGCCTTTTCCCGACCGGTGCTTATGACACTCTTAGAGGCTATTGTGGACATGGTATTCTAAGTTTCTTTTTGTAGCTTCCAGTCTCCAATCCCATAGGTGTGGCATGTATGTATATGTATGTATGTGTGTCTTCAGTTGCGGCCTCGTTGGCCAGCCATTACTTCGTTATTTTTGGCTTGTCTACCTTTGTCTATATAACTTTTTGTCATTCAGGTTATGACCTTAACGGTCCAGGCTTGGTATTTCAGACGTTATGCTGCCCAACTTTTTAGGCCCACAACTTAGTCAGCTAGTGTATTTTAGTGGCTAACTCGGTTGAGTAAGGTATCGAGTGGCAGTCGCGCCTCCCCTAATTTAGAGCGTGAAATGAATGATAGCCTTACTTATGAGGAAGTTAAAGATTCTTGATCATCAAATTCAGAGGTTGAGAAACAAAGAAGTCGCTTCGGTAAAGGTTTTTTGGAGAAATCAGCTAGTTGAGGGAGTTACTTGGGAAGCGGAAGCAACCATGAAAGCCAAATACCCTCATCTCTTTCCTTTCGACTCAGTTACAACTTGAGGTATTAGTTTCCTCCTTAATATGTCCATCCGGTTCCAGTCCATCAATTTTCCTCATGATCGTAGCATGCATTCATGTTTTCTAAAGTTAGTCTAATCATGTTTTAAGTTGAAAAGCTTAGTTTTCATGTTTATTGTTCAGTTTTCCTGTTTTGTTGCTTAGTTCGGCTATTTTTCTCTCTTGTTTTCCTTGCTTAGTCTTCATTTTAAGACAAATGATCCCAAGGGGGATATATTGTAACACCCCAAAATTTGATTCAGCTTTTAAAGTTAAAATCTCTAAATTTTTTGAAACTTCCAGGAATAATGAGTCAAGTCCATGAGCCATGGATAGGACCACGAGTTGTGGAAGTAAACCGTGAAACCTATCCTGAAGATCCCATCTGTGGTCTGAGAACCACGAGTGGCGTCTATGGGTCATGATTTGTTTCACGGGTCATGGAAACCACCCGTGGAACTCAGACTGAGGGTAGCCTTTTCCTCTGAGAACCACGAACAGGTTTTACGGATCATGGAAGCTTCCACGGATCGTGGAACCTGTCCATGGAAGTCATATTTACAGCTTAAATTTTGGCTCAGGAACCACGAGTGCAATCCACAACTCGTGGTTACTTCTACGGTTCATGGAAAGGACCCGTGGAACATAAAGCCAAGGTTTTAACAACTTTTCTCTAATTTAATCCCAGGGGTATTTCTATAATTTAACCACCCTTTTAATTCTTAAGTGAGGTCATTTTGACCACTTTTAGTAGGGTTTCTACTCTTATTAGACTAAGTCTTTCATTATTCCTCATTCATCTACCAAAAGAGGAAAAGGACTCCTTCAAGCTCCAAGTTCAAGCCTCCATTTCTTTTCATCTTACTTCAAGCTAGCTTCAATAAGGTATGTGGGTATTCAATAAGGGATTCCTTTCATCCTTATGCCCAAAATCCTCAAGTTTCACTTTGATTTATAAATTTATGGAATTAGGGTTCTTACCCAAATTGGCAAAAAATTATTGGTTTTGTTTTAAAGTGTCAATTCATAGTTTCTCATTACTTACCTATGCCCAAATCTCACTTTAACCATTTTTCGACCTTAAGTTTGATTGAATGGACGAAAGTCAAAGTAATCAAGCTTTTGGAAGACCTTGGAAGGAGGATGGATAAAGGTTTATACAGTTTTAAGTTTGTCGTGAAAAGAAGGCAAGGTGACCGTCCTCACTCGAAGGCTAAAAAGTGTGAAATGCGAAATCAAGAGAATGGCCTTCTCATGCTCAAAGATTCACCCCGGGATTGTCACCAAAAATTCGATTCAAGTTTGGGTCGAACGTTCAAATCCTCCAAATGGAGATCCAAATGGTGAGGTAGCTTGCGTCGCGTCGCGACGTTAACTTGTGCACTTGATGGGAGGCAACCCATTTTTTATGATTTACTTCACTTCTTGTTTCTCTTTGGTTTGTATTTAGGAGCCCAAAGGAATGAGAAGAGGAACCAAGTGTTGAGAAGCACCAAAAATACCTCTGAAAAATGTGCTTTTCACACCTAGAAGAGTGCCCGTCGCACATGCCATCGCACAAGCAAACAGTAAACTGAGAAAAAATCTTGGCTTGTGCGAAATAGGTGCATTTTGCACCTCCCAAAGTGCCCGTTGCATCTGACATCGCACGACGAAACAATGCACTTGAATATTTCTGAAATTTTGACATGCAAAGAGGCATCGCGATCACGACTCTTGACCATCGCGATTGCGATGAGGTAAAATCTCAATAACTCTTCGCAATCACATGAAATTCTTTGCAATCGCATAAGTTGTGTGATCTTAACTCATCGTGATCACGTGATAAGGTCATGCGATCGCCAATAAATGAATCAATTCTAGGTAATTAAAGATCAAAGAAGCAATTACAAAAGCAAAAAATTTCTTTGAAACTTGGCTTTTTTTCTCTCCTAAGGCAAGAACACAATCTACCATCAACTTCAAATCTGTAGTATCTTAGCAACTCCTCAGGTATGGTCTCCGTTTTCTCTTCTTTGATGTGCCCTTCTTGAGCTATAGTGAGTGCTTTTAAACACCCAAGTGGGTGTCATCTTTTGTTCCGAAATCATCCTTTTTGTCGGGTTTTGGAGTTGCTATGGATGAAATTGATGGTTTTGGTTGTTAGTTTCTTTTCTTGTAGCTTATTTCTTTATATTGTACGATTGTAGATGTTTTCTAGCCAGGGGAAGTCTGAGTACCTGGTAGGCTAGATATAACTTGTCTGAGCTAGGGAATAATTGTACCGCACATATCGACATGCGAACCGCATGAGCTTTGCACATACCAATGTTTGGCTTATGCGATGCATGTGAAACCCGCACTTTGACATGTGTGAATCACATATTGCCTTGCTAATGAGATTTATGTGTTGATGAGCCTTAAGTAGCCATACCGATTTAGATAGATGAATTGGCCCAATGATAGACTGAGTGACATCATTCTTAAGGGCAAATCGTCATCTTTTGAGGTTTTGGTTATAATTGATTTTTTTGTACTAATGGAGTTAATCTCGCATGCAAATGGAAAAGACATACCCCTCCAAAAAAATTTGTGAATAATGCATGGCAAAGAGTGATTTTGTGACAACTCTTTTGATCTTTTTGTGACTCTTAACTCATTAGCAGTGATAATGGAAAATGTGACTCCTTTTTGTTCTTGTTTAGGATATTAAAATTGATCCTTCTTGAATGATACACATGCCATGTGTGAAGAGGTTTAGTTGAATAATTCTTGTTCTTGCTTGTGTTAACTAGAACTTGCCTGGTTAGTCTTTAAAGCTGGTCTAAATTACTTTTGGTTGGAGAAATGATCTTAGGCCTTCTTTGTGATTATCGAAGCCCACTTAGCCTTAAAAGTGACTATTGCACTAAAATTGAATCATTGGTCACCCCTCTTAAGCCTAATACCTTTTCTTTGGCAACCTTGAAACAAGCCTTGAACCATTTTTGAGCATGAATCCTTCTCTTGAACCCGTCCCTCCTTGAACTCTACATGTGTGAAGTCGAGGCTAAAAGCCTAAGTTTGGTGGTTGATAAAAGTAACTTGAAGGAGTGCTAAATGAGTAATTATAGTTTATTGTTTAAAAAGAATTGCCAAAAAGAAGGAAGAATTTGAAAAATAAATCAAAATGAAAGGAAAAGAGGAAAGGAAAGAAAAGAAATGAATCCTTCAAGGTGAATAGAATGATAAAGATTTGGGTCCCGAATGAAAATAAGTGAAATAGGTGCCTCGTGTTGAATGAAAATGAAAATGAATGGGTTGGGTTTTGAATTGGAAGAGTTGTGTATAGTTCGAGGAGGATGTAGTCACTTGAATTTGAATATGTATTCTAGCCTTCCCTGAACCTACATTACAAGTTTAGAAAAGACCTTTGAGATCTCTGACCGATTGTTCTTAAGCTAGTGGCGAATGAAAATAAGGGCAAGCCTATGATTGTGTTTGTACATAAAATGTGTTTTTGGGACTTTCTTTGTTTTGAGGGCATACAAATTAGAATAGTTGGTGACATTGATAAACTCCAAAAATGAGTCAATTGAGCATGTTTTGATAAGCTAGTGGTTTTGAGTCACATTTAGAGGATTGGATGTTGTCACTTCGTTGTTCTTAATGTTCCATTGCATCCTTGAATTGTATTTTAAATAGAGGGGAATGCTTAGATTAAATTAGCATGTAATTGACTAATCGTTAGTACCAATCGAAGTCATACTTGGTGATTGAAATGGGTTTTCCTTGACTTGAAGTGATGTCTTTGCACTTGTGTTGTATGCCTCTTGAAAATGAATTTTTAGTTTCTTGAGGACAAGTAATAGTTCAAGATTGGGGGTTTGATAAGTTGGTATTTTACCTACTTATTTAGCTTCTAATCTTATGCTTTTGCTAGTATACAGTGGATAAATAGTACAATTTGACACGAATTACTTTTATTTTACAGGTTTCTGTGTTTTAGAACTGTTTGGGAAAGATTCGAGTGAAAACAAGTCAAATTGGAGCTAAAAGGAGTTGTTGGTAACTAACATGAAACTGGCCTTCACGATCGCAAGACTAGGGTCATGCGATCGAGATGCATAAGAACTCATAACCATGCGACTGCGAGAGTTGAGCCGCATGACCACGTGGAAGGAAATCACAGAACCTTGCGATCGCGAAGATTGTGCATGCGATCGCGATGAAGGCATCATCAGATGTAGGACAGATTTGGAAATTCCCACTTTTGGAAACCCCAATTCACATAAAACTCTTACCAGCCATTTTGGATATCATCTTTGGCTATTCTTTGAACATTCTCACAACTTTTGGCAAGCATGGAGAGCAAGTTCATCAACCAACACCATAGGAGTGAAGATTTGGATGCTCTTTATTGTAAAATCCTTAGTTTCCATTCTTCAACTCTTGTTCTTATTTGCTATTTTATTGGTGTATTTGTGATATGCCCAAATTACGACTCCAAATACGAAGCGTAAGCGGTCGCTGTCAAATATAGAACCCAACTAAGGTTGGGGTCGATCCCACGGGGAATAAGGTGCCAATTAAATCAATAGTGAATTAAATGACTAGTTGTCGATAGTTTCCGGTAAATGGGGGGGGTTTGTGTGAACAAGATTAACCAAAGCAAATAATAATGTGCGATTAATAATCAATATGAGAGTGAACTAGGGAAGTATTCACCATGGCGTCGTAACAATTTCGACTCAAGGTTTAACCGGGTTCGCTCTATATGCATATCACGATGTGATTGAACTTATGGTATCGTCTAAACGTTTCTCAACTAATTAGACAACTTTCCTTTTCAATTCTCTCGAACTTGAAAAGGTGAACTTCCTTATTTCAATCCTAAACATCAAGTAGATTAATCTAGTTACAGCATTAATCATGAGACGAGAGTTGGTAGTCTCGAATCCTTGTAGTTAATCAAATTTTCCGGTTTTAATTTCTTTACTCAAGCAAATTAAACCTAGGCATGTTCTAATGTTTGCAACCACCAGAAAACATTAGTAATTGAATGATTAACCACGTGACAACATAAAGATAGAACCCTACGCTACCCAGAATCTATATTGCTACTTTTGCCATGGCTCCCACAACCCTAGTTGTGGGAAGTTAGTTACTCATGCTATTAGGAAAAGAGAAGAGATTTATATTCATAATAAAGTGAAAAGAATCTTACAATATAATGAACACAAGCTCCAATTTATCCAAGAACAAGAATCCAAGATCCCAAGAACAATGGAAGAACAAGATTGAAGAAGAAGACAAACGTGTTTGTTGTGTTTCTTCCTCTCCAAAGTCGCTCAAAAATATCCTAAAACTATTTTGTAAAATGAATAAATAAAATAAACCTAACACAGGGTATTTATAGTAGTCTAGGAAATAAAGTCCAAAAATAGGATTTTTGGGATCCCGCGTCGCGTTGACGGGTCGCCTGACGGGCCGTCGCCACTGCGACGGGTCGTCACCCTGAGCCGTCGCTACTATCCAGTGCGTGCCATCCTTGAGCTCTCACTTGACGGCTTGGCTGACGATCCGTCAAAGGTGTGATGGGCTGTCATGCCAATCGTCGCTGCTATCCAGTGTAGGCTCTTCTTGAGCTCTAACTTGACGGCTTGGCTGACGGTCCGTCAAAGGTGCGACGGGCCATCACGCCAACCGTCGCCGCTATCCAGTGTAGGATCTCCTTGAGCTCTAACTTGACGGCTTGGCTGACGGTCCGTCAAAGGTGTGATGGGCCGTCACACCAACCGTCGCCGCTATCCAGTGGCTCCTTTAGCAGCTGCCAGGTTTGGTGGCTCTCCTGACAGTCCGTCACATACGCGACGGTCCGTCGGGTCCTCCGTCAAGCTCAACCTTTGTTACTTAGCTTGCGTATTTTTACTTCCTTTTTATCCTTGTCTATATTTCCTGCGAATACAACATAAAAACATCAAAAACGACAACGGTTGCTTGAAAACTTACGATTATTCTTAGTTAAAGGAGTCAAAAGTGCCGTAGAATGGCGGCACATCAACACCCTCAACTTAAAACGTTCGCTTGTCCTCAAGCAACATGACACCAAAAGCAAAAGGACGACTCTAAAAGGACGACTCAACTAAGACTTGTGTCACTAGCAAATCATGGCTATTCAACAGCTTAATCAATTTAAATCAATCCCCCCCCAGGTAGCACACAAATGTATAAAACGCTAACTTGCACGGATCCAAATATGTCATTCCAATATGATAGAATATTCTACATACACGCACAACAGCTATCTCAACAGTCAATAGATAATACAGAGATTTTGGTGCCCTCACCGCAAAGAAGTCCCACACACAAGATTTGGGACTAGGTAAGGCACTCACACTCACAAACGATTTCACACCATGCACATGCGATGCCATAAGCTTGCCCTTACTATTCTATTTCAGTTTTTCAGAAAGCCACTCAGGATCACTACAGGACTTGTTTGGGCTTGTAATGAGGCTTCGGGTGCAGGTAGGATACGTTTGGGGGATAGTGACTAAACCCTCCTTGGAATCACCAACCTACTATTTCCACTTAACTTTACTTTTTCCATCCTTATTCACCTCTTTATTCCCTTCTTTCTAGCTACAGGTGCGGCCTCTTTATTTTTGACACTTCTTTTTGTTTCTTTTTCGTTCTTTTTCTTTCTTTTCTAAGACACGCACTCGGAATTTTCATTCAATCCACAACCCATCTTATACATCCTATTTTTCTTATTTCCTCTATAGTAGCCACCCTCAACTTAGGCTGATTGCCTGAGTTGAGGTGCACGATGTCCAAGGGAGGTCCAGGGCCAAGACAGGGATTCAAAGTTAAACAGGACGGTGACAGGTTATTGAACGAACAGGGTCAATTATGGCTCAAACAGGGCTCAAAGGGATTATTTACATTCTGACGGACTTATAGGCTAAGTGGACTGCACACAAAAAGGGCCTGTGATCCTTTCCTAAGCCACCAACTTCAAATTTTAACAAAATAGACCGGGCAAGTTCTAGATGCATGCACAGAGTAAGAATTTATAACAATACGCTCACACACACTTGGCACCAAGAAACCATACAACTACCAACTATCAAAATAACCGCTCGGCTTAAGCATACTTATTCCAATCATAACCACACAATGACATTCAAGGATCCAGAACAGTCAATTGTTTCATACATAAGTACAAAATCAAAATTTTCAGAGGGGGGCTCCTTTTAGTTCAATTATCAAAAAGCCATGCTTGCTACGGACATCACAACATAATTTTAAAATCTAAACGACAACCTAAACATGCCGGTTCTACTAGATAGCACACCGGAGGAAAAGAAACACGGCAACAAAAACCTCCGGTGGTGGTACTCCTACCCCTAACAAAAGAATTTAGCATTGTCCTCAATGCTTAAGGAAACATATATTCAGAATAAAGGAATAGGGGTACCTGGGAAACCTAGGTTTCCGTACGCGGCTCATCATCATCAGGGGTCTTTTCAGACTCTGGTACAGCACTGGAAGATGCCCCACCTGCTTGGGCATGCACTCTTTCCAGTCTAAGCTGCTCATCTATTACCGACCGCTGCTTCGCGACCTCTAATTCGTCCTCCTCAGCTGATATCTTTTTGTGCTTCCTCTTCTTTGATTTCTTTACCCCACTTTCGCCTGCTTGGGGTTCACTAATTTTCAGAGGACGACCCATCAAATCCACAATCGTGGTTTTTTCGTCCAAGTCCAAGAACTCCGAAGTCTCCTCATAGAGCGCTTTTTCTTGCTTGAGGACCGTAATATCATTTTTCACCCTTTTTAGCTCCGCATCAAATCTCGCCAGGTCCAGAATGCTCATTTCGTTTAGCCTTGCATCCATCTGGGTTTCCATTGCATCGACCCTTGCGCGCAGCCCCTCAAATGGCTTCAGAGCCTCCCGTATTGCTTCATCAATGGTAGGTTTGAACAAGTCCGTCCATGCGGCAATTTGTTTATCCAATTGTTTCTGCTTTTGCACCATTTTAGCAAAATTCCGGGGGTTCAGGTGATATTCTGGTGGTAGAGGGGGCCTTGCAGCAGTGCTAGAGCTTTCAGCAGTCGCTCTCGTTGTCTGTGAAGTTATCGGATCAAACACCGCAAGTGGCATTTCAGTGCCTGATGGGGTATCTGTTGCCTCGGAGGTGGTTGTGGTTGGCTCTTCGAATATCTGAGGCTTATGAATTCTTATTTCAAACTTAGTGTCATCCCTGGATTTGTCGATATTTTGCTTTGATGACGCTGCCACTTGCTTATCAATATCATCCCATATCGGCACCTCTGCACGCCTGCATAACTCAGTCACTAGACACGGGAACGGCAAAGAAGAAGTAGTTTTGATGGCCCTGGTCCGCATCTCGTCTGCAATTATCATTCCGAAGTTGATGACGTACCCGGCTATCAAGCTTGCCACAAGGATGGCTCTTCCCTCATCCAAATTATTGTCTCCTCCTGTTGGAAATAACCTGAGCCGCACAACCGCCCACCAAAACTTGGCTACGAAGCTTAGTGATTGCTTCGATATCCATCCCCTCTGAGTCAGCCAAGAAGGTGAGCCATCAGTCAATGTTCGGGCCAACCACGGTCTCTGCGAGTAGGCGTTGGAAATCTTGTCATGGAACTCTGGCATGTCAGGTGGAGGGATGTATTCCGGGCCAAAGAGGACTCTGTTGATCATTTCCCATTAGATATCCACTTGTTTACCCCGAACTGGCACCCTGTCCTGCCTTGGTGCTGATTTGACCCCTTTTCCTGGCTCACATTTGCTTTCCAATAGTGCCAAATAGTTGGCATAGAATTCCCGGATTAGTTCTGGATAATAGAATCCCGGGGCGAGCTCATCCACTTGAGCTGATACCTCTGGTACTGTGTCTGAAGAACTGGGTATTCAGGCAGATCTGTGGTCATGATTTGCACTTCTTCAGCTATCGGTCTTTTGTGGCTTCACGACATCGTTTTGGTAAGACCGTCAAGATAGTGCTTCTGAGCCTCCTTAAATGCCCACCGGATCGACTCTCTGTCCATGGGTGCACTCCCTGCAATGTTGGTAGTTTCAGGACCACCTACATCCTCCGGATTAGGGCTGGAGCTACCACTTTCATCCGATCCGCTACCGCTCCCTGACTCACTGCTAGATGACCCACTCTCCTCTTCAGACTGGGAGACTTGGGTGGTTCTTCGTTTGACTAGCCTAGTTTGGTAAGTCGGGGCTGCAATTGCTTCTTCGTCGCTACTCGTCTCATCAATTAGAGTCCGAGTTGTAGCGATCCTTTCTTTCTTCTTTTGTGCTTGACCGCGAGGTGGTTGTTGTTTGGGGGCCATGTACCTGCACGTGCATAAGTTTAGCATATGAGAACTGGGAAAAACACTCATGTATTGCCACTGTCTCGGAGTGACGGTTTGGGTGACGGTCCGTCACATTGGTGATGGGCCATCGCACCGACCGTCACTTCGAGACAGTGATTTGTCTATTGTTGACGGCTTGGCTGACGAACCGTCGCGTGTGCGACGGACCGTCACGCCAACCGTCGCTGCTAGACAGTTAGTTTTAGCCTTCTTTGAGGTATTTCATCGAACACCTTGTGCTCAATTCGGGTTATTGCTATTTTTGTGTGGGATTTGGTTTTATAAGGTCACCACCCATCAAATAATTAATCTCATGGGTTACTCAAGACTTCACCCATGTCAAACTTACGATTTCAAACAACAATGATACCCCATACGTCAAACACATTTTACATTATCTCAATTTCATAAATATACAAACCCAACAATTTCCTTCGTATTTCTTCATGCCACTCAAATAATCTCAACGAGGAAGAGTTTAGAATCATACCTTGATTTTGTTAGGTAGAAGAAATCGCTTTTCCCTTTTGATTTATATGACCCGACGGACAACTAGCGGGATTTCGTTGGTTTGGTGCGTTTTGGACGATGGTGGAGAAAGGAGAATAGGGATGTGGGAATTTCTTGGGGAAAGAAACGGATTTTGTTTTTGATTAATGGTGGTTTTGGAGCTTTTTTTTTTGGACGTAGAAGATGAGTGGGAGAAGAAGATGGAATCAATATGTAACCGGGCGGGTCGCCCGAAATTAAAAACAAAACGTACCTGATGCGCTGCTTGGAGTGACGGTCCGTCGCATACTCGACGGTCCGTCACTTGGGGCGTCACAATTAGGCAGTGAGCCCTTGTGAGGATTATGGGTGACGGCCAAAGATGACGGTCCGTCAAGACTTTAACGGTCCGTCGAAACCATCGTCACTCTAAAACAGTGGGCATGAATATTTGTCAGTTATGTGACGGTCCAGATCCGTCAAAAGTCACCGTCACTCTTAGACAGAACACGTTGTTACGTCCATTCTTTGTACCTGCACACTCAACGCACACATTAACCAATTCTAACAAATCAAATTTTTCTATGACTGTAATACAACAACAATCTATGGGTTGCCTCCCATACAGCGCCTGATTTAACGTCGCGGCACAACGCGGGTGTCTTGATTACTCAGACTTCATCAAGATACACCAAAGACAGAACATGTACCTCCTCCGGGAGGCCCAAATATTGCTTAATCCTCTGCCCATTGGCTTTGAACAACTCACCATCTTTATTTTCGAGTTCGACCGCACCGGATGGGAACACTTGGTGTACTTTGAATGGTCCGGACCATTTGGATTTGAGTTTCCTGGGAAATAATTTGAACCTGGAGTTGAACAACAATACCAAGTCCCCTACTTTGAACTCCCTTTTCTCAATCTTCTTGTCATGGTACAGCTTCATTCGTTCCTTGTAGAGAGCGGACCTCTCATATGCTCGCAATCGGAACTCGTCCATCTCATTCAATTGTTCCAACCTTAGTTCCGATGCCTCTTTCCAACTGAGATTTAACTTTTTGAGCGCCCAAAGGGCCTTGTGCTCAAGTTCCACGGGCAAGTGACACGCTTTACCAAAAACAAATTGGTAAGGAGACATGCCTATTGGCGTTTTAAACGCTGTTCGATACGCCCAGAGTGCGTCATCCATCTTCCTCGCCCAATCTCGCTGGTTCACATTCACAGACTTAGCCAAGATCTCTTTAATCTCCCGGTTCGACACCTCGACTTGCCCACTGGTTTGGGGGTGATAAGGTGTGGCTACCTTGTGTTGCTTCACTCCATATTTTGCTAGAGCAGCCCGGAACACCTTATTACAAAAATGTGAACCTCCATCACTGATGATTGTGCGAGGGGTGCCAAACCGAGCAAAGATGTTTCTTTTTAAGAACGCCACCACACTTCTTCCTTCGTTATCGGCTAAAGCAACCGCCTCTACCCACTTTGACACATAATCCACCGCTACCAAGATGTAGCGGTTCCCGTAAGAACTTTCAAAAGGGCCCATGAAATCTATTCCCCATACGTCGAATAATTCAACCTCGAAAATAGTGGACATGGGTAGCTCTTGTCGGCGAGAGATTGCTCCTCTTCGTTGGCATCGATCACAGAACTTGGCAAATTCATATGAATCTTTCTGGATTGTCGGCCAATAATAACCACACTGTAAGATCTTTCGGGCGGTTCGATTACCCGCATGAAGTCCTCCAACTGGGGACGAATGGCAAGCTTGCAAGATGCTTGTCATTTCCGCTTCCGGTACACATCTCCTCATTATGTTGTCAGCACACAACCAGAATAAATACGGCTCATCCCAGAAAAACTTACTTGCATCATGGAGAAACTTCTTTTTCTGGTGGAAGTTCAAACCTTCCGGGATCATGTCACTCACCGCATAATTTGCGAAGTCAGCGTACCAAGGCACCATATCACGTGACGCAGCCATCACCTGCTCATCCGGGAATGCATCATCAATCTCCGGTTCATCTATTCCGCTCTCTTTCCCCTCAAGCCTGGACAGATGATCCGCTACCTGGTTCTCACACCCTTTTCAATCCTTGACTTCAAAGTCAAATTCCTGCAATAATAGCACCCAACGGATTAGTCGAGGTTTTGCATCCTTTTTGGTCATCAGATACCTCAAGGCTGCATGATCAGTGTGCACCACCACTTTTGTGCCAAGTAAGTACGCTCTGAATTTCTCAAAAGCGTATACAACCGCCAGCAGCTCCTGTTCTGTCACTGTGTAGTTCTTTTGCGCCCCATTTAATGCTTTACTAGCATAATAAATGGGATGAAAAAGTTTGTCTCGCTTTTGTCCCAGCACAGCTCCGAGTGCAACACCACTTGCATCGCACATTATTTCGAACGGTTTGGACCAATCCGGGGCAATTATGATAGGAGCATCCACTAGCTTTTCTTTCAGGCATTCAAACGCCCTCAAGCACTCAGCATCAAATACAAACTTCGCCTCTTTTTCAAGCAACTTGCACAATGGGGTAGCAACCTTAGAGAAATCTTTGATGAATCTTCGGTAGAAACCGGCATGACCAAGAAAACTCCTCACACCCTTTACTGAAATGGGTGGAGGTAGTTTCTCGATGACTTTAATCTTGGCTCTATCCACCTCTAGACCTCTCATAGATATCTTGTGCCCTAGTACAATGCCTTCTTTCACCATGAAATGGCATTTCTCCAAATTCAGCACGAGGTTTGACTCTTCACACCTTTGCAATGCCTGACCCAGATTAGCCAAGCAATCATCAAATGTATCACCCACTACCGAAAAGTCATCCATGAAGACCTCCAATGTGTTCTCCACCATATCAGAAAAGATAGACATCATGCATCTTTGGAAGGTTGCAGGAGCATTGCAAAGACCAAAGGGCATGCGTCTAAAAGCAAACGTACCATAGGGACAGGTGAACGTGGTCTTCTCCTGATCTTCCGGGGCTATAGATATTTGGTTGTACCCCGAATATCCATCTAAAAAGCAATACCAACCTCTTCCAGCTAATCTATCCAGCATCTGATCCATAAAGGGCATGGGGAAATGATCACGGAGAGTACAGGAGTTTAGCTTCCGGTAATCCATACAGACTCGCCAGCCCGTGACAGGTCTTAATGGAATCAGCTCATTTTTGTCATTTGCTACCACAGTCATTCCTCCCTTCTTAGGAACACATTGCACTGGGCTTACCCATTTGCTATCAGAGATTGGGTAAACCACTCCAGCATCGAGCCATTTGATGATCTCTTTCTTCACCACCTCTTGCATTGGCGGATTCAGTCTCCGCTGGTGCTCGGTGGTGGGAGTGCAATTTTTTTCTAGTTGTATCTTATGAGTACAAATACCTGGTGGGATGCCAATAATATCTGCAATGGTCCAGCCGATTGCTCTCTTGTGTCTCCTCAGAGTGGATAATAACGCTTCAACTTGATATTGCACAAGGTCTGTCGCGATGATTACCGGTAAGGTATCTTTGTCACCTAGAAATGCATACTTCAGATGGCCTGGCAACTCTTTCAACTCTAATACCGGCGCTTCCTCAATAGAAGGCTTTGCAGGAGGTGTTGGTCTGTTCTTTAAATCAAGATCCAATTTCTTTGGGGCGTAACCATATGACCCCATTCCAACCACCGCATTCACAACTTCCTTAAAATCTTTGACACCATCATCATCGAAATTCATCATAACTGCTGCCAATGTCTCTACAGCAAGTCTCTCTTCAACAAAAATGATCACATCAGATTCTGCAACAACATCAATAACCGAGACGACATTCATGTCCCTCGGTTGCTTCATTGATCTGCACACATTAAACTTCACTACCTCATCGTTCAACCTGAAAGTCAACTCGTTGCTCTCCATATCGACCAATACTCTTCCGGTTGCCAAGAAGGGTCGTCCCAAAATAATAGGGACTTCGAAGTCCACTTCGCAGTCCAAAATCACGAAGTCTGCCGGAAATATGAACTTCCCCACCTTCACAAGTACATCATACAAAATACCAATCGGGCGTTTCACCGATCTGTCAGCCATCAATAACCTCATAGTCGTCGGTTTGGGGGCTCCTAAGCCCAACTGCCGATAGATGGCTAACGACATCAAGTTTATGCTATCCCCCAAGTCACAAAGAGCCTTGGCAAAGTTAAACTCCCCTATGGTGCAAGGAATAGTGAACGCACCCGGGTCTTCTTTCTTTTGGACCAGCGACCTTGATGAAATGGCGCTACAATGGTGGAGGTTGTCTTCCGGTTCAAAACTTACCGACCTCTTCTTTGTGATCAAGTCCTTCATGAACTTGGCATAACCGGGCATTTGTTCAAGTGCATCCACCAGAGGGATGTTTACTGATAACTGTTTGAGCATGGTTATGAAGTTCAGGAACTTTCTATCTTCCACTTTCTTCTTCAGCCGCTGTGGGAAAGGAGGTGGTGGCCGAGGCATCATAGTTGGAAGTTTTTCAACCTCCTTGCTTTTATCTGTGAGCACTTGAGTAGCATCTTCTTCCGCGCCGGGTTTTTCAGCAGACACTTTCACACCCTCATCGACCATAATTTCAGCATCTACTAACTCATCTTCCTCAGCTACATCGTCTTTCTGGGTCTGAATTACCGGATGTGTTTTCGATAATGTGTTACCGCTTCTGGTGGTGATTGCCATATAATTTCCGTTGTTTCTCGGATTTTGAATGGTGTCACTCGGCAATGTTCCAGCTTTCCTTTGGTTTATAGACGCCGAGACTTGACTCATTTGTTGCTCTAACTGCTTGATTGAGGTGGAATGAGAATTCACCAATTGACTCAATGATGATAATTCAGATTTCATTTCCTTGACTCCGGAGTCAGTAGATTCCACCTTCAACAACATTTTTGCCATCATATTTTCTAACTTGGACGTCCCTGTCTCATTGCTAGTTCTTTCTTGGTTACCAGGTGGTACGTACAACCCACCTCTATCAGTGTTATTTCTCCAGTTCCCCTGATCACGGTCTCTGTAGCCAGCTTTTTCATGGTAGTTGTCCCTCTGATAGTTCCGACCTTGGTATCCCTGGCCATTGGCCTGGAAACCCCCCAAATAATTTGCCTCCTCATCAGACTCGAACTCTGCTGCTCTACTTTGGGAACTCACAACTTTTACTCTCTCCACATCTGCTGACAGCAAATGTTTTGTCAATAGGTCCATTTGCGTCTTCAGATGGGCCATATCTTGGTCCTGCTCTTCCTCTCTTCTGCGCTGTTCTGCAGACATACCGACTGTATGAGTGCTAGCAGTCGTCTCGGTGTCCCGTGTATGCCAGGCCCTGTTGGTTTTAGTGAGCCGGTCCAGAATAGCTGTGGCATCGATGAAAGTGAGACCCATAAACGCTCCACCTGCTGCGTTATCTAGTGTTGGCTTGGTAGCCGAATTCAGTGCCCTGTAGAATGTCTGCATCAAAAACTCGTCGTTCAACTGATGGTTAGGGCATTGTGTCAGCTTCTTCTTGAATCGCAGCCAGGTCTCGTGCAATGCTTCGTGAGGTTGCTGCCTAAAATTGCTAATCTCATCCCTCAACTGTATCATCCTAGAGGGAGGAAAGAACCTTTCTAGGAAAGCTCCTTTCAACTCTCCCCAAGTTGCGATAGAGTCGGGGGTCAGCTCTGTCAACCATAGCGCTGCCTCATCAGATAGAGACAACGGAAACAACCTGAGCCTGATCGCTGTCTGACTCACACCAGGCAATTCGAATGACTTGCAGATACCCACAAAGTTCATCAGGTGTCGGTTTGGATCATCACCGGCCGTACCTCGGAATAATCCCTTTAAGTTCAACAGCTGGAGCATTGTGCTAGTTATGTTGAACTTAGCCCCGGGCGCTAGTGGAGGAAGAATAATGGCGCCCGTAGCACCAACTCCGTCTAATGCAGTATCATCCTCTATATCTTCGGCATTCAAGTGATGCTGATCATGTTAAGCCCGCTGTTCCGCAGCGAGCCTTTCTGCCTCCGTTTGTTGTGCGGCCATGGTTTGCCTTAGCGTTCTTGCGAGCTCGGGGTCGTAGGATAATATTGGTTCACCCGAGCGTCGGGTACTTGGCATGCACTACTCAGTACCCTATAATAAACAAAAACAACAAATAAAAGTAAAATCAGGAAATATGACTAAGAGTCAAATAAACACACAAGACTTAATAAACAACCGTATTCCCCGGCAACGGCGCCAAAATTTGATACGCCCAAATTACGACTCCAAATACGAAGTGTAAGCAGTCGCTGTCAAATATAGAACCCAACTAAGGTTGGGGTCGATCCCACAGGGAATAAGGTGCCAATTAAATCAATAGTGAATTAAATGACTAGTAGTCGATAGTTTTCGGTAAATGGGGGGGGTTTGTGTGAACAAGATTAACCAAAGCAAATAATAATGTGCGATTAATAATCAATATGAGAGTGAACTAGGGAAGTGTTCACCATGGCGTCGTAACAATTTCGACTCAAGGTTTAACCGGGTTCGCTCTATATGCATATCACGATGTGATTGAACTTATGGTATCGTCTAAACGTTTCTCAACCAATTAGACAACTTTCCTTTTCAATTCTCTCGAACTTGAAAAGGTGAACTTCCTTATTTCAATCCTAAACATCAAGTAGATTAATCTAGTTACAGCATTAATCATGAGACGAGAGTTGGTAGTCTCGAATCCTTGTAGTTAATCAAATTTTCCGGTTTTAATTTCTTTACTCAAGCAAATTAAACCTAGGCATGTTCTAATGTTTGCAACCACCAGAAAACATTAGTAATTGAATGATTAACCACGTGACAACATAAAGATAGAACCCTACGCTACCCAGAATCTATATTGCTACTTTTGCCATGGCTCCCACAACCCTAGTTGTGGGAAGTTAGTTACTCATGCTATTAGGAAAAGAGAAGAGATTTATATTCATAATAAAGCGAAAAGAATCTTACAATATAATGAACACAAGCTCCAATTTATCCAAGAACAAGAATCCAAGATCCCAAGAACAATGGAAGAACAAGATTGAAGAAGAAGACAAACGTGTTTGTTATGTTTCTTCCTCTCCAAAGTCGCTCAAAAATATCCTAAAACTATTTTGTAAAATGAATAAATAAAATAAACCTAACACAGGGTATTTATAGTAGTCCAGGAAATAAAGTCCAAAAATAGGATTTTTGGGATCCCGCGTCGCGTTGACGGGTCGCCTGACGGGCCGTCGCCACTGCGACGGGTCGTCACCCCGAGCCGTCGCTACAATCCAGTGCGTGCCATCCTTGAGCTCTCACTTGACGGCTTGGCTGATGATCCGTCAAAGGTGTGACGGGCCGTCATGCCAACCGTCGCTGCTATCCAGTGTAGGCTCTTCTTGAGCTCTAACTTGACGGCTTGGCTGACGGTCCGTCAAAGGTGCGACGGGCTGTCACGCCAACCGTCGCCGCTATCCAGTGTAGGATCTCCTTGAGCTCTAACTTGACGGCTTGGCTGACGGTCCGTCAAAGGTGTGACGGGCCGTCACACCAACCGTCGCCGCTATCCAGTGGCTCCTTTAGCAGCTGCCAGGTTTGGTGGCTCTCCTGACGGTCCGTCACATACGCGACGGTCCATCGGGTCCTCCGTCAAGCTCAACCTTTGTTACTTAGCTTGCGTATTTTTACTTCCTTTTTATCCTTGTCAATATTTCCTGCGAATACAACATAAAAACATCAAAAACGACAACGGTTGCTTGAAAACTCACGATTATTCTTAGTTAAAGGAGTCAAAAGTGTCGTAGAATGGCGGCACATCAATTTGTTGAATTGAAATTTGGGTTTTGTGTTAGAGATAATACTTATTTGGTTTTTTAATTCTAAATCTTGTGCTTTCTATTGATTTATCATTTGGGTCTATTGAATCCTCCATGATTGAATCTATAGTTAATGGTTGCAAATATTGACTTAGCTTACTAATTTTGGTTTTTACTTGAGAGAGGATTTCCCTAAATTCGGAAAGATTCAATAGTGGAGATTTGGGGTTTTCACTCTAAATCAAGGCTAGAGATAGTTTGGTTGCCGAAAACTCCCATCTAAGAGTTGGGGGTTAGAAATAGCCCATCTCACCCAAGTGAAATTGTTGGTTATTTCACACTCGTGGTGATTTGAGAGAACCCATGGGGATAGTTGCTTGATTAGTCGAAAGATGGTTAAGTAAACCTTTAGCCAAGACTACCCATGTGTTGATCAGGTGCAAGTCTTGTGAATTGAATTCCCAGTTTCCAATTCTCCCTTATTATCTTTGCTTGGCGAAAGCAAGGTGAAAGCCATTGATCAAACCTATATTTTATTTGATTTTCTTTATCTTTAGTTTTTAGTCTAAAACCCCCTTTAGATATCATTCCCCTTTTTGTGAATTGAACTTCAATAAGTTGCTTAGATTCTTTGTTAGCTCGATCGTGAATACATTGTTCTCTGTGGGTATGACCCTGACATCCGTTAGGAATATAAATGTGTTTTTCTTTGACGATCACAATCACTTCCATTGGAGAGTGCTTTTGTGCGTTATCAAAAATGGCGTCGTTACCGGGGAATAATTTGGCATATTGAGTTAGTTTAAAATTTGAGTTCACTTACTCTAGTTCAATTTTGTGAATAGTTGTTTTTATTTTGTTTATTTTCATTTTGTTGAATGATGCCATGGCATCTCAAAGTGAGGATGTTATGAATGAAGCAAGCTTGAAGGTGGAGACGCCCAAATACCACTTCAACCATTTTTTGACCTTAAGTTTGATTGAATGGACGAAAGTCAAAGTAATCAAGCTTTTGGAAGACCTTGGAAGGAGGATGGATGAAGGTTTTTCCAGTTTTAAGTTTGTCATGAAAACAAGTCAAGGCGACCTTCCTCACTCGGAGGCTAAAAAGTGCAAAATGCGAAATCAAGATAATGGCATTCTCATTATAAAACCTTCACCTCGGGATTGTTACCGAAAATTCAATTCAAGTTTGGATCGAAGGTTCAAATTCTCTAAATGGTGAGGTAGCTTGTGTCACACCGCGACGTTAAATTATGCGCTTGATGGGAGGCAACCCATAATTTTTTATGCTTTACTTCACTTTTTGTTTCTCTTTGGTTTGTCTTTAGGTTCCCAAAGGAATGAGAAGAGGAATCAAGTGTTGAGAAGCACCAAATATACCTTTAAAAAAATGTGCTTTTCACACGTGGAAGAGTGCCCGTTGCACATGCCATCGCACAAGCAAACAGTAAATGGAGAAAAAATCTTGGCTTGTGCGAAATAGGTGAGTTTTGCACCTCAAAAAGTGCCCCTCGCATCTGACATCGCATGAGAAAACAATGCACTGGGAAAATTTCTAAAATTTCGGCATGCAAAGAGGCATCGCGATCGCGACCCTTGACCATCGCGATTGCGATGAGGCAAAATCTCAATAACTCTTCGCGACCACGTGAAAGCCTTCACGATCGTGTAGAGTTATGTGATCTTAACTAATCGCGATCGCGTGAAAAGGTCATGTGATCGCCAGTAAATGAACCAATTCCACGTAATTAAAGATCAGAGGAGCAATTTCAAAAGCAAAAATTTGCTTTGAAACTTGGCTTCTTTTCTCTCCTAAGGCAAGAAGACAATCTACCATCAACTTCAACTCCGTAGCATCTTTGCAACTCCTCAGGTATGATCTCTATTTTCTCTTCTTTTGATGTGCCCTTCTTGAGCTATAGTGAGTGCTTTTAAACAACCAAGTGGGTGTCATCTTTTGTTTCGACATGATCCTTTTTGTTGGGTTTTGGAGTTGCTATGGATGAAATTGATTGTTTAGGTTGTTATATTCTTTTCTTGTAGCTTCTTTATTTCTTTTTATAGTACGATTGTAGATGTTTTCGATCCAGGGGAAGTCTGTGTACCCATTAGGCTAGATATAACTTGTTTGTGCTAGGGAATAACTGTACCGCATATGTTGACGTGCGAACTGCACGAGCTTCACACATGCCAATGTTTGGCTTGTGCGTTACATGTGCGACCCGTACTTTAACATGTGTGAATCGCATGTTGCCTTGGTAATGAGATTTATGTGTTGATGAGCCATAAGTAGCCATACCAATTTACATAAATGAATCGGCCCAATGATAGACTGAGTGATGTCATTCTTAAGGGCAAATCGTCATCTTTTGAGGTTTTGGTTACAATTGACTTGTTTGGTATTAATGGAGTTAATCTCGCATGCAAATGGAAAAGACATAGCCCTCCAAATTTTTTTGTGAATAATGCATGGCAAAGAATGATTTTATGACAACTCTTTTGATCTTTTTGTGACTCTTAACTCATTAGCGATGATAATGGAAAATGTGACTCCTTTTTGTTCTTATTTAGGAAGTTAAAATTGATCTGTCTTGAATGATTCGCATGTCATGTGTGGTGAGGTTTAGTTAAATAATTCTTGTGCTTGCTTGTGTTAACTAGAACTTGCCCGGTTAGTCTTTAAAGCTAGTCTAGATTACTTTTGGTTGGAGAAATGATCATAGGCCTTCTTTGTGATTATCTAAGCCCACTTAGCCTTAAAAGCCACTATTACACTTAAATTGAATCATTAGTCACCTCTCTTGAGCCTAATACCTTTTCTTTGGCAAACTTGATACAAGCCTTGAACCATTATTGAGCATGAATCCTTCTCTTGAACCCGTCCCTCCTTGAACTCTACAAGTGTGAAATCGAGGCTAAAATCCTAAGTTTGGGGGTTGATAAAAGTACCTTAAAAGACTGCTAAATGAGTAAATCATAGTTTATTGCTTAAAATGAATTGCCAAAAAGAAAGTAAAATGAAAGGAAAAGAAAGTAAAATCATAGTTTATTGCTTCAAGGTGAATAGAATGATCAAAATTTGGGCCCCGAATGAAAATAAGTGAAATAGGTGTCTTGTGTTGAATGAAAATGAAAATGAATGGCTTGGGTTTTGAATTGGAAGAGTTGTGTATAGTTTGAGGAAGATGTAGTCACTTGAATCTGAATATGTATCCTACCCTTCCCTGAGCCTACATTACAAGATTAGTAAAGCCCTTTGAGATCTCTGACCGATTGTTCTTAAGCTAGTGGCGAATGAAAATAAGGGCAAGCCTATGGTTGATACTTGTTAGCACTTGAACTTCCTTGTGAGTGTGAGTGTTTTTGGTATTTGTCCCTTGTGATTGTGTTTGTACATAAAATTTGTTTTTGGGACTTTCTTTGTTGTGAGGGCATGCGAATTAGGATAGTTGGTGACATTGATAAACTTCGAAAATGAGTCAATTGAGCATGTTTTGGTAAGCTAGTGGTTTTGAGTCACATCTCGAGGATTGCATGTTGTCACTTGGTTATTCTTAATGTTCCATTGCATCCTTGAATTTGTATTTTAAATAGAGAGGAATGCTTAGATTAAATTATCATATAATTGACTAATCGTTAGTACCAACCGAAGTCATACTTGGTGATTGAAATAGGTTTTCCTTGACTTGAAGTGATATCTTTTGTCACACCCTTAGGTTACCCCCTAGATGTAATACGGGACTTGGGACCACAAGAATCCCAAGATAACCCTTGGTCATAGCATTTTCAAGCATAACAAAAGATAAACGGAAGCATAATACAAAAATCCCATCAAGGAAACATCAATAAAGGGTCTAAGGGCCCCATAATATACAATATCCAAAAAGGGAATTCGAATACAAACTATGACTGAAAGCCTCTAGTCATAACATAAAGAGTTGTTAGGACAAGACCCTAGCTAACTCAGAGTATAGAAGTAAAGCTAACATAAGAAAAAGCATCACTAGTCCTCGTACTATGAGGACTCACCAAAGCTGGGCGTGAGTGGCTGGGAACTCTAGCCACGAAGTTGTGAAGGGACACCTGAATCTGCATCATCAAAGGATGCAGCACAATATGCGTTAGTACTATGGAATTTACTAAGTATGTGAGCAATGCATGAACATGATGAAAACATGCTAAGTGTACATAAATAACTTAAATCATGCTTTTAAAGATAACTGAATGCAATGACTCTTAAGATATCATAAGCTATAACATAAACATAAGTAATAAGTTCGAAAACTACATAAAAGTCAAATGTAACGTAAATCATAAATTGTTTCTGTGGGAGGTTCTATAACCGACATAGACCATGTGAGCTACATGGAATTTGATGTATACACCCCATCGAGAGGACCCAATGTACCTTGCCAGAGGTACAAAGGCATGACTATTATGTGATCACCTGAAACTGATGCCCAGCATGGGACTTGGAACATATGGGGGCAACGTAGTTCTGGGAAATATGGGTACTCTCACCTGTCCGACTCGGTGCTAATACTACTCCCAAAACATACATATAACTCATAAAATACCAATGACATATATGATGCCAAAGCTGATTCATAACCAATGAAATATCTGAAGTCAAAGCTAGTTCATAAACTGGTGACATATCTAATGTCAAAATTGTTTAAAAACCCAATGACATATCTAATTCCAAAGCTAAGTAAAACCAATGACATATATAATGCCAAAGCTATTTTGAAAAGCAAAAGACATATTGGATGCTATGCAATTCAAAGTCATAATCTGAAGGCTTAGATTAGCCATAGTTCAAAATATGCTTTTCGTTCCAACTTCGTGCTTGAAGAATCATACATGCAATTTCATAAGTTCGCAAATGCCATGATATCTAATCATGTTATCTTTTTCTTGAAAACATGTAAATTCATGGAAATTATGCTAGAAATCAATTTTCATGCTTGGGCTTTCAAAGCTAAAAAGGAAATCATAATCAAATCATGAGTAATCAATAAGAAACCATGAATTTAAACATAGGAACTGATTTCATAAACTTTCCCCAAATTTTGGTTTAAAACCCTAATTTCATAGCTTCATGATCTCAAAATAAGACTTGGGAATTTTTGGCACAAGGGTGGAAGAAACCCATTGCTAAAGACCTACATACCTTGGTGAAAGATTATCCACTTGATTGGAAAAGAATAAGGAGACTTGACTTGTAGCTTGAACCTTGAGCTTGAGAGGAAGAACTTTCTCTTTTGAGGGAGGAATAAGGAGCTTAAGGTAGACTTAGGATAATATGGGTGAAAACCCTTCTAAAAGTAATCAAAATGACTTCACTTAATCCATAATAGGGTGGAAAAAGACTAAAATACCCCTGAACATAAGCTTAAGAAAAAGCTGGAAATTTCCGAAGTCAGTGACCACAGCTTAGGACAACGGTCCGTAGGCCAGAAGGATGGACTGTCAAAGGGATCCGTAATTCTTTGACTCAAAAATTGAGCTACTGGAAATGCACTCCACGAGTCCAATGATGGTCCATTCTCTGAAACGACAGATCATCTTGTTGACTCGTAGTTTGCCTTAGGGAAAATCTGGTCCTCTGAACTCAGGGACTACGGTTCGGAATGACGGTACGTCATCCAGAAGGATGGACCATCCTTCGACCCGTCTTCTCTGGGACACTTTGAGGGACTCTCTGGAAGTTGGACGACGAGTGCACACGACGGACCGTAGTCCAGAAGGATGAGTCATTGTTGGAGCCTTCATCCCTGGAAACATGGAATTTTTTTCTAGGATTTTAACTTAGGTAGCTGAATACGCGTACGATGTGTTACAATATCTCCCCCTTTGTATCATTCGTCCTCTAATGAAGACTAAACAAGGGAAAACTAAGGAGAAAACAACCCAACCAAACATCATAACATAGAATCAAGGGGTAACCATGAAAACTGAACTTTGTAACTTGAAAACATGATAACTAACTTCATAAAACATGTGTGCATGCTAGGATCGTGAGAGGAACTGATAGAGTAGGATCAGAGGAACATATTAAGGAGGGAACTAGTACCTCAAGCTGGAGCAGAATCAGAATGGAAGAGATGCGGATATTTGGCCTTCATGGCCTCTTCCGCCTCCAAAGTAGCACCTTGTACAAGTTGATTCCTCCATAGGACTTTCACCAAAGCTACTTCTTTGTTTCTCAATTTTCGAACCTAACGATCAAGGATTTCCACGGGAACTTCCTCATAAGTGAGACTATCCTTCACTCTCACATCCTCCAAGGGAACAATCAAGGCGGGATAACCAACACATTTCTTCAACAAGGAAACATGGAAAACAGGGTGAACCACTTCCAACTCCGTTGGTAACTCTAACTCATAAGCAACACTACTAACTCTCCTCGAAATACGTTATGGACCTACAAAACAAGGAATAAGTTTTACTTTCTTGCCAAACCTCATCACACCCTTCATGGGTGACACCTTAAGGAAAACCCAATCATCAACTTCAAATTCTAACTCCCTTCTCCTCACATCCGCATAAGATTTCTGTCGACTCTGAGCTGTCTTCAACTTTTCCCGAATAAGCTAAACTTTCTCCATGGTCTCGTGGAAAGAATCTGGACCAATAAAGGCTGCCTCACCAATGTCAAACCAACCAATAGGAGATCTACACCTCCGGCCATAAAGTGCCTCATATGGAGCCATCTGGATGCTAGAGTGGAAACTGTTGTTGTAGGCAAACTCGATAAGAGGTAAGTGATCATCCTAATTTTCTTTGAAGTCAATAACACAAACCCTCAATATATCCTACAAAGTCTGAATAGTATGCTCGGCCTGGCCATCCATCTGAAGGTGAAAAGTTGTGCTAAGCTTCACCTTAGTACCAAGACCTTTCTGAAACAATCTCCAAAACTGAGATGTAAACTGGGGACCTCTATCCAAAATGATAGACAAGGGAACACCATGCAATCGGACTATCTCCCAAATGTAGAGTCTGGCATAATTATCCGATGTATCTGTAGTCTTAACAGCCAAGAAATGGGATGACTTGGTCATCCGGTCAACGATCACCCAAATGGAATCATGCTGCCTTCGAGTATGAGGCAAACCCGTAATAAAGTCCATATTGATTGCTTCCCATTTCCAAGTGGGAAGATCAACATCCTGAAGCATACCACCTAGCCTTTGATGTTCCACCTTTACCTGTTGACAGTTGGAACACTTAGCCACAAACCCGGCTATGTCCTTCTTCATACCATTCCACCAAAAGACTTCCCATAGATCACGGTACATCTTAGTGGCACCCGGATGAATGGAGTATCTAGAACTATGAGCCTCGGACAAAATCTTCTATCTCAATCCATCTACATCTGGCACACATAACCGACCCTGGTAATGAAGCACACTATCTTCCCCTTGAGAGAAAACCTCGACCTTTTGCTAACGAACTGCACCCTTAAGCTGAAGTAGAACGAAATCTTGGTCTTGCTTGGCTTTCACCTCAGCCACCAAGGATGATTCGGTACTATTAGTCACAATCACACCACCTTCGGTCGAGTCCATAAGGCGAACTCCCAACCGAGCAAGCCTATGAACTTCTTTAACCAATTCTTTCTTTCCAACTTCAATTAAGGCCACACTACCCATGGACAATCTACTCAAAGCATCCGCCACAACATTGGATTTACTTGGGTGGTAAAGCACACTCATATTATAATCCTTAAGGAGCTCAAGCCATCTCCTTTGTTGTAAATTCAACTCCTTTTGAGTGAACACATATTGAAGACTCTTATGATCAGTGAAAACATCCACATGCACAACATACAAATAATGTCTCCAAATCTTCAAAGCAAAAACCACGGCCGCTAGCTCAAGATCATGAGTAGAGTAGTTTTTCTCATTCACCTTAAGCTATCTCGAGAAATAAGCAATCACCTTGCCCCGTTGCATCAAAACGCAACCCAAACCAATTCTGGAGGCATCACAATACACAACAAAATCATCAAGGCCCTCAGGTATAGCCAATACTGGAGTTGTAGTCAATTGAGTCTTCAATTCCTGAAACCTTTTCTCACAAGAGTTGGACCACTGAAACTTAACCTTTTTCTGAGTCAATCGGGTCAATGGGGAAGCAAGGGAGGAAAACCCTTCCACAAATCTACTATAGTAACCAGCCAAACCTAACAAACTCCTAATATCGGATGGGGAAGTGGTTCTAGGCCAGTTCTTTACCGCCTCAATCTTTTGAGAGTCAACCCGAATACTATTTTTAGTCATAATATGACCCAGAAAAGCAATAGATTGCTTCCAAAACTCGCACTTGCTAAACTTTGCAAACACCTGTCTATCCTTGAGAGTTTACAACACAACCTTCAAGTGATTTGCATGCTCCTCCACACTTTGAGAGTAGATGAGGATATCATCAATGAAAATAATCACAAACATATCCAAATACTGTTTGAACACACGGTTCATCAAATCCATAAAAGCTGCAGGAGCATTTGTTAGACCAAAGGACATAACGACAAACTCATAATGACCATATCGAGTCCTGAAGGCTGTCTTCGGGATATCACACTCCCGAACTCAAAGTTGATGATAATCGGATCTAAGGTCGATCTTAGAAAAGAAACTAGCACCCTGAAGTTGATCGAACAAGTCATCAATCCTAGGGATGGGATACTTATTCTTGATTGTGACCTTGTTCAATTGGAGGTAATCAATGCACATTCTCAGAGAACCATATTTCTTTCAAACGAACAAGACTGGGGCACCCTAAGGAGAAATATTAGGCCTGATAAAACCCTTATCAAGCAAGTCTTTCTACTGGAAATGCACTCCACGAGTCCAACGACGGTCCATTCACTGAAATGATGGATCGTCTTGTTGACTCATAGTTTGCCTTTAGGAAAATCTTGTCCTCTGAACTCAAGGACTATGATTGGGAACGACGGTCCATCACCCAGAAGGACGGACCGTCCTTTGACTCGTCTTCTCTGGGACACTTTGAGGACTCTCTAGAAGTTGGACGATGAGTGCACATGATGGACCATAGTCCAGAAGGACGAGTCATAGTTGGAGTCGTCAACCCTGGAAACTTGGAATTTTTTTCTGGGATTTTAACTTAGGTAGTTCAATACGCGTACGAGGTGTTACAATGTCTTTGCACTTGTGTTGTGTGCCTCTTATAATTGAATTTTTAGTTTCTTGAGGACAAGCAATAGTTCAAGTTTGAGGTTTTGATAAGTTGGTATTTTACATACTTATTTAGCTTCTAATCTTATGCTTTTGCTAGGATACAGTGGATAAATAGTGAAATTTGACACGAATTACTTCTATTTTACAGGTTTATGTGTTTTAGAAGTGTTGGGGAAAGATTCAAGTGAAAATAAGTCAAATGGGAGCTAAAAGGAGCTGCTGGTCACTAACATGGAATTGGCCTTCACGATCACGAGACTGGGATGACACGACCGCGATGCACAACAACTCAAAACCATGCGATCAAAAGAGTAGAGCCACGCGACCACGTGGAAGGAAATCGCAGAAACTCACGATCACGAAGATTGTGCAAGCGATCGCGATGAAGGCGTCATCAGCTGCAGGACAGATTTGAAAATTTCCACTTTTGGAAACCCCAATTCACATAAAACTCTTACCAGCCATTTTGGAAATCATCTTTGGCTATTCTTTGAACATTCTCACAACTTTTGCAAGCTTGGAGAACAAGTTCATCAACCAACACCATAGGAGTGAAGATTTGGATGCTCTATATTGTACAATCTTTAGTTTTCAATCTTCAACTCTTGTTCTTAATTGCTATTTTATTGGTGTATTTGTTGAATTGAAATTTGGGTTTTCTGTTAGAGATAATACTTATTTGAGTTTTTAATTCTAAATCTTGTGCTTTCTCTTGATTTATCATTGGGTCTATTGAATCCTCCATGATTGAATCTATAGTTAATGGTTGCAAACATTGACTTAGCTTACTAATTTGGGTTTTTTCTTGAGAGAGGATTTCCCTAAATTTGGGAAGATTCCATAGTGGGGATTTGGGGTTTCCACTTTAAATCAAGGTTAGAGATAGTTTGGTTGTCGAAAACTCCCATCTAAGAGTTGGGGTTAGAAATAGCCCATCTCACCCAAGTGAAATTGTTGGTTATTGCACACTCGTGGTGATTCGAGAGAACCCATGGGGATAGTTTCTTGATTGGACGAAAGACGGTTAAGTACACCTTTAGCCAAAACTACCCATTTGTTGATTGGGTGCAAGTCTTGTGAATTGAATTCCCATTTCCCAATTCTCCCTTGTTATCCTTGCTTGGCGAAATCAAGGTGAATTCCATTGATCAAACCTATCTTTTATTGGATTTTCTTTATCTTTAGTTTTTAGTCTAAAACCCCCCTTTAGATATATTTCCCCTTTTTATTAATTGAACTTCAATAAGTTGCTTAGATTCTTTGTTAGCTCAATCGCGACTACATTATTCTCTGTGGGTACGACCCCGACATACGTTGGGAATATAAATGTGTTTTTCTCTGACGATCACAATCACCTCCATTGGAGAGTGCTTTTGAGCGTTATCATCCACTATCACCCAAATGGAATCATATTGTCTGTGAGTATAAGGTAAACCTGTAATGAAGTCCATGTTGATCACCTCCCACTTCAAAGTAGGAATGGTAATATCCTGAGTCACACCTCTCGGTCTCTGATGTTCTACTTTCACTTTCTGACACGTAGGACACTTAGCCACAAAATCTGCGATGTCCCTCTTCATGCCATTCCACAAATAAACTTCTCGTAGATCGTGGTACATCTTGGTGGCAATAGGATGAATAGTGTATCTAGAACTATAGTCTTTTGTCAGGATCCACTGCCTCAACTTATCCACCTTGGGAATACACAATCGACCTTGATGGCAAAGCACACCATCTCCCTCTTTGGAGAAAACCTCTACCCTTTGTTGATGAACCGCACCCTTTAACTAAAGTACGATGGGATTATTGTGTTTTTTATCCTTTACTTCAACTACTGATGAAGATTCTAACCCATTCTAGACTATCACACCACTATCTTCTGTGTCCATAAGGCAAACTACTAATCGAGCAAGCCTATGAATATCCTTGGCTAATTCTTTCTTCTCTTCTTCAATATGGGACACACTACCCATAAACAATTTGTTGAGGGAATCAACCACTACATTAGCCTTACTCAGATGGTATAGTACATTCATATCGTAGTCCTTGAGGAATTCGAGCCACCTTCTCTAATGAAGATTCAACTCTTTCTGGGTGAACACATACTGGAGGCTCTTATTAGCTGTGAACAGGTCTATATGAACACCATACAAGTAGTGTCTCTAAATCTTTAAAGTTAAAACAAATGTTGCAAGCTTAAGGTCATGAGTTAGGTAGTTCTTCTCATGAATCTTAAGTTGTCCAGAAGCATAAGCGATGACCTTACCATGCTGCATCAAGCCACAACTGTAATACCTCGTACACGTATCCAGCTATCGAATCCTAAATCCATCAAGGTTGCTGCATTTTCTGCAAACTATATGGTCACCACGGGCAGTGCCACGGAGGTCGCAGCTCAGATGGACCATGGGGTACCCCGTGAAGACCGCATAGTTGGACTGTGCCAAATACCTCTTTCCGACGGGCATCGCAGGTGCGACGGACTATACGATCTATCATCAAAATGGTCCAGCCATCCCTCCCCATTACCCAGTCCTCCCGACGTGCTAGGCCATGGACGTCATAAGTGCAACGGGCCGTAGGAGCTCGCCATGGAAAGGCACCAGCAGACCCCAACCCGAGCACCCATGCCCGATGCCTTGGCCGATGGGAAATCATGGGTACGACGCCCGTCGAGTAACCCGTAAGGCGGCCCAATTCTGGAAATTTTTTCATTTAAGTTCCAGGGGCATTTTAGTCATTTCCCATCCTATTATGTACTAAGTGAAGTCATTTTGACTATTTCTAGAAGGGTTTTAACCCATATTACCCTAAGTCCCTCTTAAGTTCATCATTCTTCACTCAGAAAGGAAAGTTCCTATCAATCTCAAGTCTCCAAGCTCCAAGTCAAGTCTCTTAATTATTTTCCAATAAAGTGGGTAATCTTCCACCAAGGTATGTGGGTGTTTAGCAATGGGTTCCTTTCACTCTTGTGACCAAAATCCCCAATTTTTATGTTGAAATATGAACTTATATCTAAATTAGGGAAAGTTTATGAAATCAGTTTCTACGTTTAAATTCATGGTTTCCTCTTGATTACTCATGATTTAAGTATGGTTCTCTTATTGGTTTCAAAATCTCAAGCATGAAAGTTGATTTCTAGCATGAAACTATGAATTTGTATCTTTTCAAGAGAAAGTTGGCATGATTAGATATCATGGCCTTTATGTATTTATGAAATTGCATGCCTAATTCTTCAAGTACGAATTTAGAAAGAAAAGCATGTTTTGAATTATGGCTATGCTAAGCTTTATGAACTATGATATGAAAGTTACATGATACCCGATGTGTTTTCATGCTTTATGAATAAGATTTGGCATGAGAGTATGCCCTTATTATGAACAAGATTTGGCATGAGAGTATTCCTTCATGATTATGAGTTATATGTATGAATGTTTTGGGAGTAGTATTTAATACTGAGAGGACGGGGTGAGAGTACTCTTAGTCCCATAAAATACGTTGCCAGCATAGGTCATGATATGATATGATATGTGCCTTAAAGGCTTACGAGAGTGGATCCACATTTTTATGTATGATATCCTTGTCTTAGTGGGGCATAAGACAGCTTTGCCAACTAGGGTTATATAGTTGGGTATGGTGGCTTGTTTCTTGGCAGGGTTCAAAGTCAGCTTTGCTAATTGGGGTTATATAGTTATATTCCATGTAGCTCATGTGGTATCATGTCGGTTATAAGAAACTCACGTATGTCATGTTTTCAAGTTTTCTAAGCTTTATGAACTTTTATAAACTATCATCTTGAAGTTGTCTTTTGCATTATGAATAGCTTTTCACGTTGAGATCTTTCATGATACTTTATTATGCATGACATATGTTCAAGTACATTTTTAAAGCATGTTTTCCTTATTTATGCATCGCTCACATACTTAGTACATTCGATAGTACTAACACATATTGCACTGCATCCTTTTATGATGCAGACTCAGGTACCCCTTCTCAGCTTTGTGGCTAGAGTCTCAGGACACTTCCTTAGTTAGCTGTGGTGAGTCCTCATGGTTCGAGGACTAGTTATGTTTTCCTTATGTTAGCTTTGCTTCTATACTCTGAGTTAGCTAGGGTGTTGTCCTAGCAACTCTTTATGTTATGACTAAAGGCTTTCAGACATAGTTTGTACTCGAGTTCTTTTTTTTGGATATTGTATGTTATGGAGTTCTTAGACCCTTATTGATGTTTTCCTTATTGGATTTCCGTATTATGCTTTTGCTTATCTTTGTTATGCTTGAGAATGCTATGACCAAGGGTTAGCTTGGGATCCTTGTGGTCCCGAGTCCCATGTTACATCTAGGGGGTAGCCTCGGTGCGTGAAAAACTTAGTGTCAAAGCCTCAGGTTCAAGAGTCCTAGGATGTCAGAAAGCCACATCGAGTAGTATTTTTCATATGTGTGAAGCGCGCCACGCATATGAAAGGGAAGTTATGAGGTGTATTAGAAAGCAAACTTCACTTCTTTCCTCATCACATCGTGCTGTAGAGCTTAAGTCTAATATTCCTCTAATCCTTATCTTATACATTTCAGATTATGCCTCCTCGTCGGCTATGCCTCCCCGAGCCGCTCGAAATACCGCTCTTAAAGTTCCAGTTCTCGATGTCACGAATGATGAGTTTTGGAATGCTATTCACCTACTATCTCAGACTTTGGAAAATCAATAGGCTCTTGCTTTCTCTCATTCTCAAGGTGGGGTAGCGGCCCGAGTTCGTGAGTTTATCCGTATGAACCCGCCGGAGTTTCGAGGTTCGAAAGTGGGAGAGGACCCGCTCAATTTTATTGATGAGGTAAAGAAAATCTTTGAGGTTATGCAAGTAGCGGGTGTTGATCATGTTGAGATTGCATCCTATCAACTCAAGGATGTGGCTCATATTTGGTTCATGCAATGGAAGGAGGCTAGGGTGATGGATGCGATCCCCACGACTTGGGAGTGATTTGAGAGAGCCTTTCTTGATAGGTTCTTTCCCTGTGAGTTGAGGCAAGTAAAAATGGAGGAATTTATGAACTTGAGACAAGGTTTGATGTAGGTGCAAGAGAATAGTTTGAAGTTCACTCAGTTGTCTAAATATGCTCCATCCATGGTAGTGGACCCGCATGATCAAATGGGAAAGTTCATCTATGGTGTTTCTGATATAGTAAGGAAGGAGTGTAGGTCTGCTTTTTTGTTAAGTTACTCATGCCCATCAAATTGAGGGTGATAAGCTTAAGGAGGTGGCTAGGAAAAACAAGAGGGGTAGATTTGAGGGATCATGTTTTGGTCATCACAGGTATGGAGGTTGACATCGCTCTTCTTTCCAGAAGAAGTCATCAGGCCCGGTTCACTCTTCTGCTAGTGCTCCTACCCAGTCTTAAAAGCCTTGTCATGATTAGGGTGGTAGAGGGTTTGGTTCTTATTCCCAGTCTCGGGGTAGTGTTACTAAGGGACCCCCTACCCATCTTGTGCTAAGTGTGGCGATAATAATGTTGGCGAGTGTTTGGCTGGTTTAGGTGGTTGCTTTGTTTGTGGTTAGTCTGGACATCGTATCAAGGATTGCCCTTCATCTAGAAAGAGGCAGGGAGGTGGTAGGACTCAGTCTACCCCAGCAGCTTCAAGTGGGAGACCATCCCCGCAGGGCGCAGCATCTAGTTCTGATGGTCAGTGCCAGAACCATCTTTATGCCATGTCCTCCCGTAAAGATCAGAAGAGTTCTCCAGATATGGTTATCGGTATATTGAAAGTCTTCTCTCTTGATGTGTATGCCTTGTTGGATCCGAGTGCATATCTTGTAATTTTAGGATTCGTCCTGAATTACTTTTAGAATCCTTTCATGTTTCTACTTCTGTTGGTGAGTCAGTCCTAGCCGAAAAAGTCTATCGAAATTGCCCTATCTCAGTCCTTCATAGAGTCACTTCAGCGGATTTAGTAGAGTTAGAGATGACTGATTTTGATGTCATTCTTGGTATGGATTGGTTGTATGCATGTAATGCTTCAGTTGATTGTCGTACTCGTGTGGTTAGTTTCAAGTCTCCTAATGAACCTGTCCTAGAATGGCAAGGTAGTCCCTCTTTTTCGAAGGGTCATTTCATATCTTATCTTAGGGCTAGGAAGATGATTTCTAAGGGTTGTGTCTATCATATAGTTTGGGTTATGGACATGGAGTCCGAGACACCGACTATTCAGTCGGTTCCTGTTGTGAATAAATTTCCTAAAGTATTTCCCGATGATCTACCCCGAGTCCCTCTCGAGCAGGAAATTGACTTTGGGATAGACCTTCTTCCATATACAAATCTGATATCTATTCCTCCCTATAGAATGGCCCCCGTGGAACTCAAGGAGTTGAAGAATCAGATGAAAGACTTGCTTGATAAGGGTTTCATCAGGCCTAGTATTTCTCCTTGGGGTTCCCCAATTTTGTTTGTTTGGAATAAGGATGGATCTCTTAGAATTTGTATTGAGTACCGTCAATTGAATAAGGTCACAATCAAGAATAAGTATCCCATTCCTAGGATTGATGACTTGTTCGATCAGCTTCAGGGTGCTAATTTCTTCTCTACAATCAACCTTAAATCCGGATATCATCAGCTTCGGGTTCGGGAATGTGACATCCCGAAGACAGCCTTCAGGACTCTGTATGGTTATTATGAGTTTTTTGTTATGTCTTTTGGTCTAACGAATGGTCCTGCAGATTTAATGGATTTGATGAACCATGTGTTTAAATAGTATTTGGACATGTTTGTGGTTGTTTTCATTGATGATATCCTCATCTGTTCTCGGAGTGAGGAGGAGCATGCGGATCACTTGAGGATTGTGTTGCAACCTCTCAAGGATAGGCAGTTGTTTGCTAAGTTTAGCAAGTGTTAGTTTTGGATGTAGTATGTTGCCTTTCTGGGTCATATTATGACTAAAGATGGTATTCGGGTTGATTCTCAAAAGATTGAGGAGGTAAAGAACTGGCCTAGACCCACTTCCCCATCTGACATTAGAAGCTTCTTGGGTTTGGCTGGTTACTATAGGAGATTTTTAGAGGGGCTTTCCTCCCTTGCTTCCCCACTGACTCGATTGACTCAAAAAAAGGTTAAGTTTCAGTGGTGCGACTCTTGTGAGAAAAAATTTCAGGAATTGAAGACTCAATTGACTACAACTCTAGTATTGGCTCTACCCGAGGGCCTTGATGATTTTGTTGTGTATTCTGATGCCTCCAAAATTGGTTTTTTGGGTTGTGTTTTGATGTAACGGGGCAAGGTGTTTTCTTATGCCTTGAGACAGCTTAAGGTGCATGAGAAGAACTACCCTACTCATGATCTTGAGTTAGCGGCCGTGGTTTTTACTTTAAAGATTTTGAGACACTACTTGTATGGTGTGCATGTGGATATTTTCACCGATCATAAGAGTCTTCAATATGTGTTCACTCAAAAGGAATTGAATCTGCGACAAAGGAGATGGCTTGAGCTCCTTAAGGATTATGATATGAGTGTGCTCTACCATCTGGGTAAGGCCAATGTTGTGGCGGATGCTTTTAGTAGATTGTCCATGGGGAGTGTAGCTTCCATTGTAGATGGAAGGAAGGAATTCGTTAAAGAAGTTCATAGGCTTGCTCGGTTGGGAGTTCTCCTTATGGACTCGACCGAAGGTGGTGTGATTGTGACTAATGGATCCAAATCATCCTTAGTGGCTCAGGTGAAAGCCAAGCAAGACCAAAATCCTGTTCTACTTCAGCTTAAGGGTGCAGTTCGTCAGCAGAGGGTTGAGGTTTTCACCCAGGGGAGAGATAGTGTGATTCGTCATCAGGGTCACTTATGTATGCCAGATGTTGATGGGTTGAGACAACAAATTTTTTCCGAGGCTCACAGTCCTAGATACTCCATTCATCCGGGTACCACTAAGATGTACCGTGATCTATGGGAAGTTTTTTGGTGAAATGGTAAGAAGAAGTACATAGCCCAGTTTGTGGCTAAGTATCTCAACTGTCAGCAGGTAAAGGTGGAAGATCAAAGGCCAGGTGATATGCTTCAACATATTGACCTTCCCACTTGGAAATGGGAAGCAATCAATATAGACTTTATTATGGGTTTGCCTCGTACTCGAAGGCAACATGACTCCATTTAGGTGATTGTCGACTGGATGACCAAGTCATCCCATTTCTTGGTTGTTAAGACTATGGATACTGCGGATGATTATGCCAGACTCTACATTCGGGAGATAATCTGATTGCATGGTGTTCCCTTGTCTATCATTTCGGATAGAGGTCCTCAGTTTACATATCAGTTTTGGAGGTCATTTCAGAAAGGTCTTGGCACCAAGGAAAAGCTTAGCACAACTTTTCATCCTCAGACAGACGACCAGGCAGAGCGTACTATTCAGACTTTGGAGGATATGTTGAGAGCGTGTGTGATTGACTTCAAAGGAAATTGGGATGATCACTTACCTCTTATAAAGTTTCCCTACAACAACAGTTTCCACTCTAGCATCCAGATGGCTCCATATGAGGCACGTTATAGCCGAAGGTGTAGATCTCCTATTGGTTGGTTCGAGGTTGGTGAGGCAGCCTTGATTGGTCCAGATTCGGTTCATGAGACAATGGAGAAAGTTCAGCTTATTCGGTAAAGGTTGAAGACTGCTCAGAATCGACAAAAATCTTATGTGGATGTGTGGAGTAGGGAGTTGGAGTTTGAAATTGATGATTGGGTTTTCCTTCAGGTGTCACCCATGAAGGGTGTAATGAGATTTGGCAATAAAGGAAAGCTCGGTCCCTGTTTTGTAGGTGCTTATCAGATTTCAAGGAGAGTTGGTAGTGTCTCTTATGAGTTGGAGTTGCCAACGGAGTTAGAAGCGGTTCATCCAGTTTTCCATGTGTCCTTGTTGAAGAAGTGTGTTGGCAATCCGAGCTTGATTGTTCCTTTGGAAGATGTGGGTGTGAAGGATAGTCTCACTTATGAGGAGGTTCCCGTGGAGATCCTTGATCGTCATATTTGAAGGTTGAGAAACAAAGAAGTCGCTTCGGTGAAAGTCCTATGGAGGAATCAGCTTGTAGAAGTGGTTACTTGGGAAGCGAAGGAGGCCATGAAGGCCAAGTATCCTCATCTCTTTCCTTCCGGCTCAGTTCCAGCTTGAGGTACTAGTTTCCTCCTTAGTAAGTCCCTCTGATTCTACTCCATCAGTTCCTCTCATGATTCTAGCATGAATCCATGTTTTACGAAGTTAGTTTATCATGTTTTCAAGTTGAAAAGCTCAAGTCTTATGATTACCCTTTGATTTCTACGTTCTGATGTTTGGTTGGGATGTTTACCCCTCAGTTTCCCTTGTCTAGCTTTCATTCGAGGATGAATAATTCCAAGGGGGGGATATTGTAACACCCCGTACACGTATCCAACTATCGAATCCTAAATCCATCAAGGTTGCTACATTTTCTGCAAATCGTGTGGTCACCACGGGCGTTGCATCTCAGACGGCCCGTGGGGTGCCCCGTGAAGACCGCACAGTTATATTGTGCCAGTTGCCTCTGTTCGACGGGCGTCACAGGTGTAATGGCCCATAGTTTTTGAAATATGATCTTATGAAATTAGGGTTTTGATCTAAATTGGGAAAAGTTTATGAAATCAGTTTCTACGTTTAAATTCATGGTTTCCTCTTGATTACTCATGATTTAAGTATGATTCTCTTATTGGTTTCAAAATCCCAAGCATGAAAGTTGATTTCTAGCATGAAACTATGAATTTGCATGTTTTCAAGAGAAAGTTGGCATGATTAGATATCATGGCCTTTATGTATTTATGAAATTGCATGCATAATTCTCCAAGTACGAATTTAGAAAGAAAAGCATGTTTTGAATTATGGCTATGCTAAGCTTTATGAACTATGCTATGAAAGTTGCATGATACCCGATGTGTTTTCATGCTTTATGAATAAGATTTGGCATGAGAGTATGCCCTTATTATGAATAAGATTTGACATGAGAGTTTGCCTTCATGCTTATGAGCTATATGTATGCATGTTTTGAGAGTAGTATTTAGCACCGAGAGGACGGGGTGAGAGTACCCTTAGTCCCTTAAACTACGTTGCCAGCATAGGTCATGATATGATATGATATGTGCCTTAAAGGCTTACGAGAGTGGATCCACATTTTTATGTATGGTGTCTTTGCCTTAGCGAGGCATAGGACAGCTTTGCCAACTAGGGTTATATAATTGGGTATGGTGGCTTGTTCCTTGGAAGGGTTCAAAGTCAGCTTTGCTAATGAGGGTTATACAGTTAGATTCCACTTAGCTCACGTGGTCTTATGTCAGTTATAAAAAACTCCCGTATGTCATGTTTTAAAGTTTTCTAAGTTTTATGAACTTTTATGAACTATCATCTTGAAGTTGGCTTTTGCCTTATGATTAGATTTTCACATTGAGATCTTTCATGATACTTTATTATGCAAGACATATGTTCAAGTACATTTTTAAAGCATGTTTTCCTTATTTATTCATCTCTCACATACTTAGTATATTCCATAGTACTAACGCATATTGCGCTGTATCCTTTTATGATGCAAACTCAGGTACCCCTTCTCAGCTTCGTGGCTAGAGTCTCAGGCCGCTTCCTTAGTCAGCTGTGGTGACTCCTCATGGTTCGAGGACTAGTTATGTTTTCCTTATGTTAGCTTTACTTCTATACTCCGAGTTAGCTAGAGTCTTGTCCTAGCAACTCTTTATGTTATGACTAGAGGCTTTCAAACATAGTATATACTCGAGTTCTTTTTTTTGATATTGTATGTTATGGAGTTCTTAGACCCTTATTGATGTTTTCCTTATTGGATTTCTGTGTTATGCTTCTGCTTATCTTTGTTATTCTTGAGAATGCTATGACCAAGGGTTAGCTTGGGATTCTTATGGTCCCGAGTCCCATTTTACGTCTAGGGGGTAGCCTCGGAGCGTGACAACAACCCAAGCCAACTCTGGATGTATCATAATATACCACAAAACCATCTAAACCCTATGGTAGAGTCAAACTATGGTCTCTATTAAACCCCGTAGTTGAACAACAAAACAACCAATTGGCTAAGGTGAGATAAGCTATTTCTAGCCTCAACTCTTAGGTGGGAATTTCCTAAATTAAGCTATTTCTAGCCTCAATTTATGGTAAAATTCCCAAATCCCTATTATTGAATCCTTACCCAATTATTGAACTTCTTTCTCAAGATAGCACAAAATGTCACACCTGAGGCTACCCCTATATGCAACACAGTGCTTAGTGTAAAAAGTGACTGTAAGTTAACCCATGTTCTGGCATGACTAAGAATTTATGAATAAAATACCAACTGTGCGAAAGCTAAATTGTTTAATAAATATGTTTGGAAAATAATCCAAAATTTTCTGAAGAAATATGAAAACATAATAATAGTCTGAACAAACACTGACTGTAAAAGCTGAAACTAGTACTATATCTGAAAGCCTCTAACTGAAGTGAGTTGCTTGGACAAGCTCCCAGCTAACTCTAAAAGTCTGAAAACAAAAGATAAAGATAGAATAAATAAACATAATATCATCCCCGAATTATGAGGACTCACCACTAAGCTGCTGATAAGGGACTGAAGGATCACACTAGACGTGGTCTGGATGCTGAGCACCTGAACCTACATCATGTTAAGATGTAGCACCAAAGTATACGTCAGTACTTTGAATGTGTCACACCCTGAGGTTACCCCCTAGACGTAACACGGGATTTAGGACAACAAGTACCCAAAGCTAACCCTTGGTCATACCATTCTCAAGTATAACAAACGATAAGCAAAAGCATAATACGGAAACCCAATAACAAAACATCAATAAGGGTCTAAGGACAACCTAACATACAATATCAAAAAGGGGAACTCGAATACAAACTATGTCTGAAAGCCTCTATTCATAACATAAGAGTTGCTAGGACAAGACCCTAGCTAACTCGGGGTATATAAGTAAAGCTAACATAAGGAAAAGCATAACTAGTCCTCAAACTATGAGGACTCACCAAAGTTGGGCGTGAGTGGCCGGGAACTCTAGTCACGAAGCTGTGAAGGGACACCTGAATCTGTATCATCAAAGGATGCAGCACAATATGCATTAGTACTATGGAATATACTAAGTATGTAAGCATTGCATGAACATGATGAAAACATGCTAAGTATACTTAAATAACTGAAATCATACTTTTAAAGATAAACTGAGCACAATGACTCTAATACTTTCTATAAGCTGAAACATAATCATAAGTAATAAGTCTGAAATCTGAATAAGAGTCAAATGCAAGTTTTAAAAGCATAAATTGTTTTTTGTGGGAGGTTCTCTAACCAACATAGACCATGTGAGCTATATGGAATCCGATGTATCCGCCCCATCGAAAGGACCCAATATACCTTGCCAGGGTATAAAGGCATTACTTTGGCATGATCACTAAATACTGATGCCCAACAGAGGGGACTTAATACCTATGGGGTCATGTAGTTCAGGGACCTTCTTGGGTACTCTCACCCTGTCCAACTCAGTGCTAATACTACTCCCAAAATATACATATAGCTCATATAATACTGGGCATATCTGATGCCAAATCTGTTTGAAAATCATAAGGGTCTATCAGATACCATGCAGTTCACTTAGCTTAGGTAGACATGTCTAGATGCCAAACCTTTCATAAACATAGGTACATATCTGATGTCCAAAACTTTTATAAAGCATAGGGACATATCTGATGCCCAAAACTGTTTGAAAAGTAAAAAGATATATCTGATGCCATGCAATTCAAATTCATAATTTGAAGACTTAGCTTAGCCATAGCTTAAAACATACTTTTCTTTCACAATCATACTTGAAGACTTTTGCATGTAATTTCATAAATACATAAACCCATGATATCTAATTATGCCAAATTTCTCTTGAAAACATGCAATTTCATGGGTTCATGCTAGAAATCAACTTTCATGCTTGGTCTTTCAAAACCAATGTGAGAATCATAATCAAATCATGAATAATCAAGAGGAAACCATAAATTTAAACATAGAAACTGATTTTATAAACTTTCCCCAAATTTTAGATCAAAATCCTAATTTCATAACTTCATAACTCAAAACAAGAATTGGCCTTAAAATCATGAATAAGAAACCACTCATAAGAACTCATACAAAATCATGCAATTTAGAGCTAGAATCCATAGAAGAATTAGGAGGAAACAATTTTACAAGGACCCATAAGAATTGAGTAAGAACCCTAGTTTAGAATTCCATAAGTTCTATTTAGAAGATTGGGGTTTTGGGCATAAGGGTGAAGGAATCCCTTATTGAATTCCCACATACCTTAGGTGAAAATAACCCACTTCAATAGAAAAGACTTAGGAGACTTGAGTTGGAGCTTGGAGACTTTGAGTGGATCCCTTGCTATGGAGCTTAAAACCCTAACTTGAAGCTTGAGAGGATGAATTTTTTTTTTCTTCTCTTGAAACTTGTTTGGAAGAATGGGAGATAACTTATGCCAAGTGGGAATAAAAATACTTTTAAATAGGCTTAAAATGACTTAGTATAGGAGTTAAAATAGTGGAAAATTATAAAAATACCCCTGGACTTATTTTAAGATAAGCTAGAAAAATTGTCAAAGTCAGTGACCACGGTTTGGATGACGGTCCGTCGTCCAGAAGTACGGACCATCTAAGGGAACCGTGGTTTGACTGAAAGAGTCTGGGGGGTACTGGACCTCAGGGATTACAATTGGAACAATGACCCATCGTCCAGAAGGATGGGCCATCCTTCGACTCATCATTTATGGCACTTGGAAGATAGGTTTCTGAACTTAGGACGACGAGTACCAGGAAAGTTGAGAAGACGGTCCGTCATCCAGAAGGACGGACCGTTCTTGGACTCATCATTTCTGGGACACTCTGAGGGGTCTTCTAGATATGGGAAGATGAGAGCACAGGACGGGCTCGTGCTTCCAAATGACGGATCATCATCTAAGCCGTCGTCTCTCGAAACATGAAATTTTTTGAGATTTTTAACTTAGATAGTTGGATACGTGTACGGGGTGTTAAAATATCTCCCCGTTAGGATCATTCGTCCTCGAATGAAGGCTAAACAAGGGAAACTGAGGAGAAAACAGCCCAACCAACATCATAACATAGAAATCAAGGGGGAATCATGAAAGCTGAACTTCTTGACTTGAAAACATGATAACTTAACCTCATAAAACATGTATGCATGCTAGGATCATAAGGGAAATCGGTGGAATGGAATCGGAGGTACATACTAAGAATGGAATTCCTTTCTCAAGCTTAAACTGTATCGAAAAGAAAAGGATGAGGGTACTTGGCCTTCATGGATGATTCTGCTTCCCAAGTAGTTCCTTCAACTAAGTTCTAAAAGCTGAAGTACTATTGTGGTAATCGACTTCTGATTGAAATAAAAACTGAGTTGGTTTCATGAGACATGTATGCATGCTGGGAATGTAAGATCAGCTAATGGGACAGGAACTGGATATCTAACATGATAGTTTGTCTGGGATGAGAGTAGAAACTCAGCTAAAACTCATAAAGAACAAACATACTCTAGAACTCACAGTTAACCAAAAGGGACACCAAACTGAGAGAAGTAGACATACAGGAAAACTATTCTTTTCTGAATACCACTCCTACCATTTGCAACTAACAACCTCAACAGCGCACATAAAGGCACTAAGGTCCGAGTATAACTACCCTTTATCGCGATCGCAAAGGGACCCAACATAGTTGTGAGGACCACGCTGGCTAGACCATCGTGATCGCAAGGACTAGTCACACGGTCACAAAGAACAAGAAGGGAAGGGCTTCATCGCGGTCCCGACAAGGAACGTCATAATCGCGTAAAGCAAGGAACCACGGACAACATCGCCATCACGAAGAACAGAGGCACCAGGTCCATAGGACCTTCATAGCGGTCGCATGAAAGGCCCTCGCAATCGCGATTAAGGCTTGACGCCTGTACCTGCAACTGCCAACAGCAGAAACCAAGAGGGAAATATCTCTGGGTGGGCCCACAGGGATCATCTGGGACTCCGTGCGTGCAAATGAACTATGCTATTGCACTAAAAACAACATTTTGGATGTGGCAAAACTGATGAAAAATCCAATGGAGGTTGGTTTCATTAAAAGTGGGCCCAACGCCCAAAAACCAACCTTAAGCCAAAACGGAACTCAACACCTAAAAATGAGTCTGGAATCCTCGGGACCAGAACCAAAGGTCCCTTTAGCCCAAAGTCAATATTTTGGAACTTATAGCGCTAGCGGAATCTTCATCCGAGGTCATCTTCTCCAAATGTTGACCAAAGTCAAACTTTCAAGCTCAACTTGCTAGAAAACACAAAAACCTATAAAAACCAAATAAAAAGCTCACAATCCCTGACCAAAAGTTGATCCAGACCAAAATCTATGCTCTTGAGCTAACGAAACTGTCAGAATTCGATTCGGAGTGCATTTACCAAGAATATTGACCGAAGTCAATGACATCTCAGTTAAGACTCTAAAACAGGGAAACGATCATAACAACCAAACGAATGGCTAGCAAGCCATAAATAACTTGGGGCCGCTACAGGCAAGCTCTAACACTATAAAGAAAGCATAAATGCAAAAATGAATGAAAAGGTCATTACAATCAATCACCTCTACTTGGCGTGAATACCCAACACCTTTTTGTCCTTACTGAATGCATCGATAGAGTTTATTGAGCCTAGATCGTAGACTCTTCCTCTTTTTTCTACCCCTATGACATGTTCATTCCAAATTTAAATAGCGACATCTGGTAGAGGCTAGGTTGGTTCACCCTGGATTTGTTGAGTTTGGCTGTACTCAATCAAGTTCCATTGATAATCAATCTACATAATTAAAAATAAAAGTTGCTAGATAAGTCATACAATTACTATATAATTAATTTTTTCAAACTTACATAGATTTGTTGAGCCCTTTGCTCAACCCATTGATCTGAATTTGACTTATTCTTTCTTTTTTGTGTGTGGTTTGCTCAAAAAATCTGATCTTGAGTTGTTTCATGCTTCAATTTTTGACCTTCAAACAATGTTTAATCAAATTTAATCTAAAAATTTATATAAATTAGAAAACTAATGATTTTACTTACCAATTCCCTACATATCGGACCTTCTGACTCTCTTTGCCTCTTCAGACTTAGCCAAAAATTATGGAATTTTCCAATATGCTTGAAGACGCTCCCAAAGATGAGGTAGAATCCATTCAGCCTTTTTGTTATTCTTTTTGAGTATTCCCAAATCAGTCAGATATCTCGAAACTATCATTTCTCTCATAGATTATGGCAATTATTTTATTGTGTTGTGAAAGCCAAGTGCACAATTTCTGCAAATCAAGTGGCTAAAATTAGAATATATATTATGATGAGTTAATGTAGAACTTTACTAAATAGTTAAATTGTATACCTTAAACTGATTAAAAATTTCTTGCCATGTTCTTGATGAAATTTCACCCCATGATGGATAAGACCAATCATGAAACCTTCGAATTCTCTCCTTGAGGGCATTTGTTCTCTTTTTTCTTGGATTGAACCTGCAAAAAGAAAACAATAAAAATATCAAGTCATAAATGATTAAGGTGATATAAAATTGAATAAATTAATTATGAAAAACAAACTTACACAGCTCCATTAAGCTCGAACACTAGCCTATCAAGATTGTCTTTCTTTCTTGATTGTACCTCACTAACTACCAATGCTGGTGCATCATATCCTGGTGTCTTTGCATGTGCAGGTTCCAAAAATCTATAAGGCTGCGTCAAGTATGGATTAGATGTCTATGACTCTGACACAGAGCTGGTATCTGTAATGACCCTCCAAGTTATTTTATGAATTTTTACTTATTTTTACCGTTTAACCCTCATTGTAGTCCTTATATATGATTTATGACTTTTGGGGATGGATAGTATGGACTTCGAGGTGTTCGAGGGCTATATAAGTCATTGATTGGATTCTGGAGTTTTAAGAAAGTTTAGTTTGATCATGGTCAATCTTCAATCAAGACGATCTTGAATTGGTGTTTTAATATTTTTAATAGGTCCAGAATGTGCTTTTTAGATAATTTACATATTTTGTTTATTTCCTTGGGGTTCCGATAATTTTTGAGTGCTTATTTAAATTTTTAATTACTTTAAATAATTAATGTTATTTGTGATTAATGAGTCAGATTTATAATTTATTTAAATACTTTTTTTATATTATATGACCCATATACAAGAATAAACTTAAGTGGGAAGGGTTTGACAAAAATGTCAATAACAATAGCATTAAAAGTCATGAGGAAGGGACTATTTCACATTGACTGCTTTGAAGGAGATTATCATGGCTTCCAGGTTAGCTACTCATTGTGGATCTATTCCTACTGCTTTATCAATAATAAAGTGAGGGTGACCTGAATTCACACAGTACCAATATTAAGGGTATTTGTTCCTTCTCGTGCTTGAATTAGATGTTGGTTATTCATGTCATTTATAATTATATGGGTAATGATTGGGGAATAATGATAAGATGAGTGGAAGGTTAGTTGTGTTGGGAAATTGTTAAGTTTGTAGTTTCTTCTTACAACTCTCACGTTTAAAACTTTCATGCACAACCTTCCTTGTTAAAAGAAACTTGTTTCTGGTGGCATTAGACTCAGGAAAAATGATTGAATTAATCATGAGGTAATGATGACTAAAGTGATAGGATGAGATAATCATTGACATTAATGATAGATTGGGTTTATGTCTAATGTTTCCTATGTATTCGAAGGTCTTGCAGTCTACTCTTTTCGTGCATTGCTCAGGTTTTGAGGTGTAGAGAAATTAGGTTTTAGGTCTAGGGTTGAGAAAGAATTCTTAATTTGGAGGTCGAACAACGATTCGTTTTAGCTGGAATTTGACATGCTAGTTATTATATATTTGAAAAGATTTTGACTGTTCAGAAGCGTTACGGAAGGGTAAGTTTGTAACTTGACATTTGGGCTTCGTTTTGAGGCAGTAGAGATTTTTAATTTTTTTTAAAGTATTAGTTATATTGTATTAAATAAAATTAAGGGTAATAGATGATAAGGAGGTCTCATATAAATGAGATAACGAGAATTTTTGTGTACTCCGGTGTCATGTTATAGGAAGTTCTTACGAAATTATTATCGGTTGATAGAATTTCATAAGTTGTGATATAATTAAACTGTTGAGACTCGTAAATTATGTGAACTTGATTGTTATTGAAAAACTTATTTTACATACTTGATCATACATATTCACTCATACCACTCTTATTATTGCATAATAATTATTGGTTGATATTTCCCATTGAGTTGTTTGTGAAATTCATATTCTTATTAACTCGATGAAAAATGGTTTCGGCGAGTGGTATTGTGATTATTTGTGAAATTTAGGTTCTTATTATGCCCGATAGGAAATGGTTTCGGCGAGTGGTATTGTGATTATTTGTGAAATTCATGTTCTTATTATACCAATGGGAAATAGTTCTGACGGATATTATTGTGCCGATAAGAAAACGTTTCGGCGGGTATATGGACCTCATGAGTCCCCTTGGGTCCCGACTATCTGACAGAGAAAGCAAGTGTATATCGATTTACTTTTGGCCAGTGCATTGTATTGCATTATATTTCATCTGTATTGTACTTCATATTGAATTGTTCCAGATACATGCCTTATTCGTTATGTTGTAGTGACTTATATTTTGGTAAAATTGTACTTGTGAAAAAGGAAACTGTCACGCCCCGAGGTTACCCCCTAGAGGTAACACAGGACTCGGGATCACAAGGATCCCATGTTAACCCTTGGTCATAGCATTCTCAAGCATACATAAGGACAATATAGCGGAAGCATCGTAAGGAAATCCAAAGTAGGAAACATAATCGTAGATAGATAGTCGAAAAGACAGAAATACAACTCAAGATCATTCAACAACATCTATGTCTGAAAAGCCTCTAAAACTAACATAAGAGTTGATGGGACAATACCCCAACTAACTCGACAATCTGAAGGGTAAGGAAAACATCAAACTAAAGTAAGGTCTAGCCCTCGAACTATGAGGGCTCACCAAGGTTGACTGGGAGTGACCGGGAACTCTAACCACGTAGCTGTGAAGGTACACCTGAATCTGCATCATCAAAGGATGCAGCGCAATATGCGTTAGTACTATGGAATGTACTAAGTATGTGAACAATGCATAAATCTGAAGTAAACATATTAAGTATACTTAAATAATTGAAATCATGCTTTTAAAGATAAAACTGACGCAATGACTCTAAACTTACCATAAACTGAAACATAATTATAAACCATAAGTCTGAAATCTGAGTAAGAGTCAAATGCAAGTTTTAAAAGCATATTTGTTTTCTGTGGGAGGTTCTCTAACCGCCATAGACCATGTGAGCTACATGAAATTCGATGTATCCACCCCAATGAGAAAACCCAATAAACCTTGTCAGGGTATAAAGGCATTCCTGTGGCATGATCACTACATATTGATGCCCAACAGGGGGGACTTAGAACCTATGGGGGCACGTAGTTATGAGACTTATAGGTACTCTAACCCATCCAACTCGGTGCTAATACTACTCCTAAAACATACATATAGCTCATGTAATACTGGGCATATCTGATACCAAAAATGTTCATAACCGATGACATATCTAATGCCTAAGCTGTTCATAACTGGGAACATATCTCATGTCAAATCTGTTCATAAAGCATAAGGACATATCTGATGTCCAAAACTATTTGAAAAGCATAAAGACATATCTGATGTCAAATCTGTTCATAAAGCATAGTGACATATCTGATGTCCAAAACTGTTTGAAAATCATAAAGACATATCTGATGTCAAATTTATTCATAAAGCATAGGGACATATCTGATGTCCAAAACTGTTTGAAAATCATAAAGACATATCTGATATCATGCAATGTAAAGTCATGAGTCTTTAGAGCTTAGCATAGCCATAGTTCAAAATATACTTTCTTTTCTAAAATCATACTTGAAGAATTAGGCATGCAATTTCATCAATACATAAAGGCCATGATATCTAATCATGTAGATCTTCTCTTGAAAACATGCAATTTCATGGAGTCATGCTAGAATTCAACTTTCATGCTTGGGCTTTCAAAACCAATAAGAGAATCATAATCAAATCATGAATAATCAATAAGAAACCATGAATTTAAACATAGAAACTGATTTCATAAACTTTTCACAATTTTTGGTTCAAAACCCTAACTTCATAGTTTCATAATTCAAAATAAGAATTGGGAGTTTTGGGCACAAGGGTGAAAAGAACCCATTGTTAAAGACCCACATACCTTGGTGGAAGATTTCTCACTTGATTTGAAAAAGATTAGGAGGCTTGACTTGGAGCTTGGAGACTTGAGCTTGAAGGAGAAGTTTCCTTTTCGAGAGAAGAATGAGGAACTTAGAATATACTTAGGATAATATGGGTGAAAACCCTTCTAAAAGTAGTCAAAATAACTTCACTTGGTAGTTAAAAGGGTTAGAAATGACCAAAAAGCCCCTAGGATTAAATTAGAAGAAAGCTGGAAAAACAGTCAACCTCAGTGACCACGAGTGAAGTCTATGACTCGTAGACCTTTCCACGACTCGTGGACTCCTATCATGGAAACTGTTCAAGATTTCAACCTGCAGAAGGTTTTCTACAGTTCAACAAGACGACTCGTGGAAGCTTCCACGAGTCATAGGACCTAGTCTTGGAAATCAGGGAAATTGACTGACCTCTGATCAGCTTCCACGAGTCAATAGTACGACCCGTAAAAACTTCTACGAGTCATGGAAGTGACTCGTGGTTGTCAGTACTGAGGTCGGTCTGTGGAACCTTCTACGACTCATGGACTTGACCCGTGGTCCCTGGAAGTCTAAATTTTTCTGCAAATTTGAGTTTAAAAGCTGGATACATTTTCGGAGTGTTACAATATATCTCCCTTGGATCATTCGTCCTCGAATGAAGACTAAACTAGGAAAACTGAGGAGAAAATAGCCCAACCAAACATCAAAACATAGAAATCAAGGGAACATCATGAAAACTAAACTTCTCAACTTGAAAACATGATAAACTAACTTCATAAAACATGGAGACATGCTAGGATCATGAGAGAAACTGCTGGATTAGAATCAGAGGGACATACTAAAGATGGAACTACTTCCTCAAGCTAAAACTGTATAGAAAAGAAAAGGATGAGGGTACTTGGCCTTCATGGATGATTCTGCTCCCCCAGTAGCTCCTTCAACTGAGTTGTAAAAGCAGAAGTAATATCGTGGTAACTGACTTCTGATAAAAACTGAGCTGGGTTCATAAGACACGTATACATGCTAAGAATATAAAAATGACCAATAGGACAGGAACTGGGTATTCGACATGATAATTGTCCTGGGATGAGAGTAGGGACTTGGCTAAAACTCATAAATAACAAACATACTCTAGAACTCACAGTTAACCGAAAGGGATACCAAACTGAGAGAAGTAGATACACAGGGAAACTATTCTCTCCAGAATACCACTCCTACCATTTGCAATTAACAACCTCAACAGCACACATAAAGGTACTAAGGTCTGAGTCTAACTACCTGATTCTCCATGTTCAAACCTGTCTCAACCAGATCTATTGCATCTAGAATGTCTTCTAAGGATAGCATCCCCTCTTATCCCAAAAACAAACTAATCTAGGGCTCCCAACCAAAGGGTCACTAGTCGAGCAAGACAATTATCCACATGTATCCCATCATGATATTCAAGCTTATAACTATGGTCACCTTATGGTTTTGTAGCTTACCCTATTTAAGACTTCTCTCCTCTTTCCCATCATAACTAGGAATCGCAAATTCAAGAACTTATACAGAGGGACATACTAAACTTTCTCATCTAACCATTTCGCATGAATAATCCTTACCTCATAATTCACCCACACCTAGAAGTCAAGGTGGAACAAGTACACTAACAAGGAAAAGAAATCTGCTACCTCCCCGCTAGGCTACTACAAGGCCTTCTCCCCTAAAACTTATAACAACATAAGACAGAATTATCGAAAGAAAAGAGTGAGAGCATGAACATCACGAATGAAAGACTACTGATTGATCTTGACTTACACTTAGCGTGATCAAGCCACTCAAGGTGGGTCTTGCGGAATTGAGTGCAATAGGCATGAGCACTTCATATACTGGGCACGTAAGCCATGAATTAGTGGGGATCACCACCCTTCGTCATCAAAGGGAAAGATCAAAGGGCCTTAGAATAAGGAAGTCATAAGCGTGAATAATTTTAAGAATCAGGTCTGGGCATATACATGGCGTAACATGATTTGAATAGTCATTGAGGCACGTCTGAGGAATGAACTGAGAAAATAGGACCGAGCATACTAAGAGACTTGAGTTTACATAGATAACAAACCTCAGGGCATAAAGCTGGAATTTATAAAATCGCAGGATAAGAGTAGAATCGTTGCCTGAAGTGATCACTTGCCATTCTAGAACCTGAACATGGGCGTGAATATAAAATAGGACCATGGTGCTGACACACAAGGCATGGAAAGATATCATAATGGCAGAAGTATACTTAGGATGCTAGGATGGAAATAAGCTTCTGCCTACCCTCTTGACTTATTTCTAACACCCACAACCATCACTACCTGAGCCTCCAAAATATGACCGATTCTGCACTCCACCATCTCCCCCTTAGGTTCATGCCACACTCCTAAGTCTATGGACCTCTCACCAACCTCTCAAAGGAATTATGATCATTTTACCTTTAACATAACATATACTACTCCAGAATCTAGCACGAATACCCACTTCCTTCTATAGTCTAAAACTCTCCTTCTCCTAAAAGTCTAGGCCTCAACCCTTCTATCCCCACTTAGTTCTAGGTCAGGAAACTCACAACCAAACAAGAATAGGGGTCCGGGTACTATGGGCACATACAAGAAGAAAATCTAGTGACGTACCTGATTCAACTTCTGGAGGAATACTCTGACCTGGCTGGCTAGGCAATGAAGAGGATTGGCTATGGGGCTGAACACCACCATTGCTCCACTTAGATGAGGGGAAATCCCTGATCCTATGGCCTAACTGACCATACCTAAAACAACCCTTTGTGCCAACAAGGCACTCACCTAGGTGGAACTTACCACAACTACTACAACGAGGGTATCTCAAGGTCTTCGTAGCCCTATAGTGACAAGACTGAGAATCAAGGGCAGGGGTGTTAACTGAAAATGGGGTTGGTCCAGATGACCTATGCTGAGACGATGATTGGTTCCATGTTTTGTTCTTCTTGTCCTTCCTCTTCCTCTTATTTAGTTTCTCTTTCTCATTCAACTGAGTGGTCATAGCTTGAGCCAACATACAGATGGCTTCACGAAATTCCACATTTGTAACCTCATGATTTGGAGTGGTCGGATTAGCATTCCTCGTGGGGTTTCTTCGTGGAGACATTATCTAAAATGCATAAGGGAAGGATTATAAAGGTAAGTAGAGTAAAATTCTATCGCACAATAGTGAACATAAAGAAGTGAAGTTTTTCCTAAACCACCTCGTAGCCTCCCTCTTATAAGTGTGGCGTGTTTCACACCCATGAAAGAGACTCTACTTAGTGCGGCTTTCAGACACCCAAGGACTCTTTAACATGAGTCTCTAATACAAAGTTTGTCATGCCCCGAGGTTACCCCCTAGACATAACCCTGGACTAAGGACCACAAGGATCCCAAGTTAACCCTTGTTCATAGCATTCTCAAGCATATATAAAGACAACATAGCGGAAGCATCATAAGGAAATCCAAAGTAGGAAACATAATCATAGATAGATAGTTGAAAAGAAAAAAATACAACTCAAGATCATCCAACAACATCTATGTCTGAAAAGCCTCTAAAACTAACATAAGAGTTGATGGGACAATACCTCAACTAACTCGACAATCTGAAGGGTAAGGAAAATATCAAACTAAAGTAAGGTATAGCCCTCGAACTATGAGGGCTAACCAAGGCTAACTGGGAGTGGTCGGGACCTCTAGGCACATAGCTGTGAAGGTACACCTGAATCTACATCATCAAAGAATACAGCGCAATATGGGTTAGTACTATGGAATGTACTAAGTATGTGAGCAATGCATAAATCTGAAGTAAACATGTTAAGTATACTTAAATAATTGAAATCATGCTTATAACGATAAAACGGATGCAATGACACTAAACTCACCATAAACTGAAACATAATTATAAACCATAAGTCTGAAATTTGAGTAAAAGTTAAATGCAAGATTTAAAAGCATAATTGATTTCTGTGGGAGGTTCTCTAACCGACATAGACCATGTGAGCTACATAAAATTTGATGTATCCGCCCCATCGAGAGAACCCTATATACCTTGCAAGGGTATAAAGGCATTACTGTGGCATGATCACCACATATTGATGCCCAATAGAGGAAACTTAGAACCTACGGGGGCACATAGTTCTGGGACTTATGGGTACTCTCACCCATCCAACTCGGTGCTAATACTACTCCCAAAACATACATATAGCTTATATAATACTAGGCATATCTGATGCCAAAACTGCTTATAACCGGAGACATATCTGATGCCAAAACTGTTCATAACTGCTGACATATCTAATGTCAAATCTGTTCATAAAGCATAGGGACATATCTAATGTCCAAAACTATTTGAAAAGCATAAAGACATATCTGATGTCAAATCTGTTCATAAAGCATAGGGACATATCTTATGTCCGAACCTGTTTGAAAAGTATAAAGACATATCTGATGTCAAATCTGTTCATAAAGCATAGGGACATATCTGATGTCCAAAACTGTTTGAAAACCATAAAGACATATATGATGTCATGCAATGTAAAGTCATGAGTCTTTAGAGCTTAGCATAGCCATAGTTCAAAATATACTTTCTTTTCTAAAATCATACTTGAAGAATTAGGCATGCAATTTCATAAATACATAAAGGCCATGATATCTAATCATGTAGATCTTCTCTTGAAAACATGCAATTTCATGGAGTCATGCTAGAATTCAACTTCCATGCTTGGGATTTCAAAACCAATAAGAGAATCATAATTAAATCATGAATAATCAATAAGAAACCATGAATTTATACATAGAAACTGATTTCATAAACTTTCCCCAATTTTTGATTCAAGACTCTAACTTCATAGTTTCATAATTCAAAATAAGAATTGGGATTTTTGGGCACAAGGGTGAAAAGAAGCCATTGTTAAAGACCCACATACCTTGATGGAAGATTACCCACTTGATTTGGAAAATATTATGAGGCTTGACTTGGAGCTTGGAGACTTGAGCTTGAAGGAGAAGTTTCCTTTTCGAGAGAAGAATGAGGAACTTAGAAGAGACTTAGGATAATATGGGTGAAAACCCTTCTAAAAGTAGTCAAAACGACTTCACTTAGTAGTTAAAAGTGTAGGAAATGACCAAAAATCCACTAGGATAATATTAGATGAAAGGTTGAAAAACAGTCAACCTTAGTGACCACGAGTGGAGTCTACGACTCGTAGAACTTTCAACGACTTGTGGACTCCTATTGTGGAAACTGTTCAAGATTTCAACCTGCAGAAGGTTTTCTACGGTTCAACAAGATGACTCGTAGAAGCTTCCACTACTCGTAGGACCTAGTCGTGGAAGTCAAGGAAATTGACTGACCTCTGATCAGCTTCCACGAGTCAACAGTACGACCAGTAGAAACTTCTACGAGTCATCAAAGTGACTTGTGCTTGTCAGTACTGAGGTCGATCTGCAGGACTGGGATGACGAGTCATACCCACGACTCGTGGAACCTTACAAGACTCATGGACTTGACCCGTGGTCCCTGGAATTCTACAAAATTTGCAAGTCTGAGTTTTAAAGTTGGATACGTTTCCAGGGTGTTACAAAAACTATTAAAATACATCTCGTTATCGCTTCTAGAAGGAGTTAGTAATAAAGTTTTTTGTGTACATGTGTTTTCTATACTCACTCTATACTTACTGCACCTTTTTATGTGCAAGAATTAAGCCGGGTACTAGGAATATTTGACTTGCTGCTTGTGCTTGAGGCTGTTGCAGTTAGGATTCAGGGTGAGCTGCTTTCTCTTCAGCTGTACTGAATTCTAGAGATTCCTTATGTTATCTGTCTTACTTTCTTCCAGATAGTTGTTTTATTTTTCACAAACTTATTTTATGTTCGTAGATGCTCTTGTACTGGTATCACCATGTTTTGGGATAGTTGGATTTGAATATGTTTATTCCGTATTTATAAGACTTCCTTGTTACTTTTATATCACTTCCACATTATTTATATTGTTAAGTGGTTAGTAAAGGAAAGAGGTTTGCCTACGAGGATGGTGGGTGCCCTCACGGCCTAATTAGATTTTGAGTCGTGACAATATGGTACCACATCATGTTTCATAGGTCCACTAAGTAGAAGAGCAGAGTCTAGTAAAGTCTTACAGATCAGTGCAGACACGTTCATACTTATCTTCGAGAGGCTATAGGACTTTATGAAACTTCTATTCTTTCTTTCTTTATCGTTCGTAGTTGACCTTACTAAATACTAAGTTTTTCTATTTAATTCTATCACAGGTGGTGAGAACATGGTCTATGAATGATAGTGGTTAGGAACCTGCATCTGCAACTGTACTTACTGTTCAGGTCGTGGCATACGGACTAGGCAAAGGGCGAGGTAGAGGCAGGGCACGAGTTGCTGCACCTATCAGGGCTAGGGCATCCACAACTACTCGAGTACCTGTTAAGGTAGAGTCACACGAGGAGCATGCTTATTATCAAAAGGATGATCAAGTTCATGATGAGGAGGTGGTCCCAGATTAAGCGCCACCTAGGTTTGTTGCTACACTGGTACTTCAGGACACTTTTCTTCATGTGTTTGAGTTGTTAGGGGGGATGGCTCAGCGTAGCAGTGCGGATGGTATTCCAGAGGGTTCAAAAAATAGAGTTGGGGCTCAGACACCAGATCAACAACCTATTCCAATTTTTCATGGACAAGCAGGTCAGCAAGCGGCTACAACAACTAGGCTTGATGGTATGCTTTTGCCAAGTGCAGGAGTGGCCATGCCGATGATGTCAGATGAGGATTAGAGGAGGTTTCAGAGGTTCAGAAAGATGGACCCACCTCGGTTTCAAGGTGGACAGACAGAGGATGAGTATGAGTTCTTAGTGAGTTGTCATGAGAGGCTCTAGAGTGTGGGATTAGTGCAGTCTCATAGTTCCGACTATACAGCTTTGAAGATGCATGGTCCCGCCAAGCAGTGGTGGTATTCTTATGTCAAAACCCAATTTCTTAGGTCATGATGACACCTACAACCCCCTGTAGATGAACAAATCCCTATAGCCCAGAACGGTTAGGAATGGTACACTACCCAGGAGAAGCATCCACAATCAGGAAAATAAGCGGAAAAAGGTAAGAAGGCATAGCAAAAAGGGAGGCAACCTGAATATATATAGAAAACTGCACCATCCTATGACCTGGTATCACAAGTACAGGAGCCACTACTAAAAAGATATAGTACAAGAGAGATCAAAAGTAAATTATACACCTCTCTCGGAATATACAAAAGAGTCAATTATGCAAAAAAGAAAAAATACAACTAAGCCCCGGTCAGTAGGAGTTTACCTTATGTATCGAATATCCCAAAAGTTGCACGAGGTCCCCATATCAATGACGATAGCCCAAACTAGAATCTGCACCATGAAGATGCAGAAGTGTAGTATGAGCACCAATTGCATAAGCAACCGGTACCCGGTAGACATCATAGGCCGACTAGGCACATGTAAAATGTAAAAGCAGTATATAGTAGGTAAATAAAAGAAAAGTGTCACAGAAGCAAATCGAGTGAAGCACACGGAAGCTAGCAATAGGTAAAAGATATAAAATAAAACAAGTGTACTAAGCTATCCAAAGAAAATGTATCACAGAATATAAATGAAAGAGTAGAGAATGCACTTGGGTCCTTGCAATAACAATAAATAGAGAAAGCTTATCGAGAAGGGCGGTGTACCGGTAATCTCAAATAAAGAGAGAGAAAGAAAGGCAACTAAACCTAGATATGCTAACAATATATATCACAAGGTAAGGATGATCAAAAAGTAAACTAACACATAACTACACTAGGAGTAAGTAACACTAATCTACCTACAATCCCAATGAGCGCCCATACACCCAAAGAATACATACAAGTGACCATAAACAATACCGGAATTACATACTACCTGAGAGTACACTCAGCAAATACCAAACAAGGGGTCGAACCATGCAGAAATGAATGATATGATATGGTATGCCAGTGATACCATATGCACCTCCTCTAGTGCCCATAGGCCTAGTAGGTAGGACCCATGGAAGGGTTCCCCCCATATACCTCAACTTCCCCATATACCCCAACTCCCCCATATACCCCTCCTCCGGCTCTCTTGGTCTATAGCCTCTAGTCCAGACTGGCAAGGTCCATGGAGGTCTCTGTGACCATATACCAACTCTCATGATCTCATCATGTATGCCCAGAGTCTATCCGGGTTTAAAATCAGTATTAATAAAATATCTAGCGCTCGGCCCGACCGAGTCTAGTATCATCTCAAGTACAAGTGTGAAAAACCAACATGTAATCCCTTTTAGTTCGAGAAGATCCATTTAACTAGTTTTAAATCCATTTATAGCCATTAATAACTAAAAACGGGCCCTCGGGGCCATGCAAGGTTAGAAAACGAGTGATAGTCAGGCATGTAGCCCTGTAGTAGTAGTAAACTAATGCATAAAAGCTCTTTCCACGATGATGATATGCTCAGATATAACCAACAACTCAATATCAACCTACTGGCCCTGCACAGGCTCAATTCTATTCTACAACACAGATAACCAGCTAGCAATCGCGAATCAATATCCGGGACTTATATACACTTCATAAATATCCCACTAACTATGGTCCAGAGGCAAATGCAAAGGCCACTCAGGGTCGTAAGGGGTAATACTACCGTACTAGCTCAAATACTGAAGCAAAAGAAACAAGAATGAATGAAAAGGAAGCGGACAAGGATTGGGGTGCCAACCTAGTAAACCCAACCCAAATATGAGCTAAATATTACAATTACATTCTATATAGTCCAAGTCTAACATCGATAAACCATAGCCTACCTGACGTCCAATCAAAAAGTTGCTACAAAGACATCAACCAAGCCCAAACTACTCTGAGAATCCCCAATAGCGATCAAACTATCAAAAACATAATCTACACTTTAATAAAAAGCTAACGATACCCATAATGCTAATAATTAGTTGGATCAAATATCTCGGTCAAGAATGGACCCGTAGGCCCCGTAACCAAAAATTGAAAATGGAAATTACGATGAGGTTTCCAATACTGCCAGGAACATATGCTCGAAAGCATAATTCGGGTAAGGGAAGGGCCTAAAATAGCCCCTAAATCCCAAGAATAATTAAAGAATCAAATGAAGAAATTAATGTAACTAAAGGTTAAAAACTTACAATTCTAAGAGGTAAATCGACCAAGGACAATGAATAAACTATCCCAGCACTCTAAGGTGATCCCACATTAAGAATTAAGCTTGAAGCTCTAAAGAAATGGAGGAAAGCAGATTTTAAGAGCTTGAAGTTGAAGAAGGAGGTTTATAACAACAATCTCTGCAAAAATGGAGATTTTCTTTGCAAATATAGAGGTCACTGTTCACCCATGCCTTTGCATAAGCGCGGCAATCTATGCAAATGCAGATGTCACAAAAGTGATAGAACAGCGTAAAAGTGGAGGTCCCCGAACAGATGTACCTCCATAAAAGCAGAGGAATAAGCGCAAATGTGAAGTCCATAAATGCAGTGCTCTATCGCAAAAGCGATATCCGCAAATGCGACACAAAGGCCTCAAAAGCGGATACACCAGATCTAACTATACCAGAAAAACTTAGTTAAGTTCAAATGCTTGGATAAACCTTTGGGATTCATCTGAAACCTCGTGGAGACAAACCAAACATGCTACCCTACCAAAAATGACATTTTAGACTCAACGGAATCAACAAAACTTCAAACGAAGGCCAATTTAATGAAAAGCGTACCCCACACCCAAAAGATCAACTTTACCAAAACAGAACTCAATAGCCCAAAATGAGTCTGCAAGCCCCGAGACCTGAACCAAAGGTCCCTCTAGTTCAAAGTCGACATTCCAAAGCTAATCGCACTGATGGAATTCCCATCCGAGGCTATCTTCTTCGAATATTGACCAAAGTCAAACATCCAACCCCAACTGATCTGAAATCTCAGAAAGTGAGATAGAACAATACCAGAAGCTCTTAGGCCCCGACCAAGGGTCCAACTAGACCAAAATCCATGCTTTAGAGCTAACAGAACTGTCAGAATTTGATTTTGAGCATCCTTGCTAAAAGCGTTGACTAAAGTCAATAATTTTCTAAGTTAAACCTCTAAAACAGAAAAATGATCATGAAGACCTAATGAATGACCCGGGTACTGAACCACCGGTCCTAACAAGTGATAAATGACTTGAGGACACTATAGGTAAGCTCTAACAATATAAAGAAAGCAAAAATGCAAAGATAACCGAAAGGGTAATTACATCATCCACTACTAAAAAGGACTTTCGTCCTCAAAAGTCAAGAAAAGAGAGTACCTAAAGGCTCAAACAATTGTGGATACTGAGCCTGCATCTCACTCTCGATCTCCCAGGTAGCAGCCTCAATTGAACGGTGCCTCCACTGAACCTTAAACACATGAATCTCTCTAGACTTCAATCTCATGATATCTCTGGCTAGAATGGCTACTATCTCCTCAACAAAAGTCAAACTCTCATCTAACTTACCTGAATCCCACTGTAACGCATGTGACTCATCTAAAACATAACGCTGCAACATGGATAAATGGAAGATTGGGTGAATAACTGATACCATAGGATGCAAAGATAGCATATAAGCAACATCATCAAACCTCTGAAGAATCTCAAATGGCCTAATATACCTGGGACTGAGCTTGCCCTTCCTTTTGAATCTTATCATGCCCTTCATGGGCGACACTCAAAGAAGTACCCATTCACCAATATTAAACTCTAAGGCATAAATTCTACAGTCTGCGTAGCTCTTTTGCCTATTCTAGGATGCCCAAAGTTTATCCTGAATCACCTGAACTCTATCTAAGGAATCATGAAGTAGGTCTGTACTCTGTGGCCAGGACTCAAAACCATTAAACTAACCCACTTGTGATTTGCGAGGCCTACCATGTAATGCCTCAAAAGTCACCATGCGAATACTCGAGTGATAAATATAATTATAAGAAAACACCACCAAAGGGATGTACTAATCCCATGAACCCCCAAAATCAAGAACACAGGCCCGTAGTATGTCTTCCAGAACCTAGATAATTCTCTTGAAATGTCCATCTGCTTGAGGGTGGAATGCAGTGCTGAGTTGGACCTCTATACCTATCTCTCGTTGAATACTCCTCTAGAATTGAGATGTAAACTGAGTATTGCAGTCTGAAATAATAAATGATGGAACCCCATTCAAACGGACAACCTCACGGAGATAGATCTGAGCCAACCTCTTTGCACTATAGGAAGAATGAATCAACAAGAAGTGTGCAGACTTAGTCAGCCTATCAACAATAACCCAAATAGAGTCAAACCCTCGAGAAGTGCATGGCAGTCGTGCTATGAAATCCATAGTGATCTCTTCCCACTTCCACTCTAGAATGGAAAGTCTCTGCATCAATTCACCATGTCTCATGTGCTCAAACATAACCTGCTGGCAGTTCAAGCATCAAGATACAAACTCCACTATATCCCTCTTCATACCACTCCATCAATAAAGCTGCCTCAAATATCTATACATCTTAGTTGTGCGCGGATGGATGGAATATCTGGAACAATGAGCCTCATGGAGAATCAACTGTATCAAGTCCCCAGCTCTCAAAACACAAAGGCGACCATCAAATCTCAAAATACTATAAAACTCTAAAGTAGCCCTGCTGGCCTCACCCTGCAAACTCTGATCACGAATACCACACAAATGTCGATCCTCAGACTGATGCCGCTGAATCTGATCAACTAGAGTAGAAAAGATCTCAACACTGGCAAGAGCTCTGTTGGGATCTGAAATGTCAAGCCTAACCAAATGGTTAGCTAAGGACTGTATGTTCAAGGACAATGGCCGCTCTAAAACTAAAATAGATGCCAAGATTCCCATACTCTCTTCCTTCCAGCTCAAGGCATCCGCTAGCACATTTTCCTTGCCTGGATGGTACAGAATAGTAATATCATAGTCCTTCAGTAACTCAATCCATATCCACTGCCTAGAGTTCAACTCCCGCTGACTCATGATGTACTGAAGACTATGGTGAAGGTGTAAATCTTATAATGAACTCCATATAGATAGTGCCTCTATATTTTGAGCGCGAAGACTACTGCCACTAATTCCAAGTCATCAGTGGGGTAGTTTCACTCGTGATACTTTAGCTGCCTCGATGCATAAGCTATCACCCAACCCTATTGCATCAACACACACCCAACACCAACTGACAAAGCATCATAATACACTGAGAAGCTCTTGCCCTCAACTGGCGATGTCACACCAAAGCTGAAGTCAATAAGGACTTAAGCCTCTAGAAGCTATTATCGCACTGATCAAACCACTAAACTAGGATATCCTTCCTAGTCAGCCTAGTCAAAGGTGTTGCTATGAAAGAAAAGCCCTCGACAAAGCGTCTGTAGTATTGTGCCAACCCAACAAAACTGCAAACCTCGGTAGCAGTAGTAAGCCTCGGCCAATTATGAACAACTGCAATGTTTGTTGGGTCCACCCTAATCCCATCCTTAGATACCACATGTCCTAGGAATGCTACTGACTCAAGCCAAAACTCGCGCTTTGAGAATTTGGCATAAAGCTGATGATCTCTCAAAGTCTGGATCACGATCCTCCACTGTTGCTCATGCTCCTCCCTACCTCGTGAGTATACCAATATATCTTCAATAAAGACTATCACAAAAGAATCTGGGTACAGCTTGAGCAACCTGTACATCAAGTCTATAAAAGATGTTGCGGCATTGGTCAACCCAAAAGACATCACAAGGAATTGATAATGGCCATACCATGTCCTAAATACTATCTTAGGGATGTCCTCCACTCTAATCCTCAACTGGTTGTAGCCCGACCTCAAATTTATTTTAGAGAACACTGTTGCACCCCGGAGTTGATCAAACAAGTCATCTATACGTGGCATCGGATACCTTCTCTTTACAGTAACCTTATTCAGGTATTGATAATCAATACATATCCATATTGAGCCATACTTTATCTTCACAAACAGAAATAGAGCACCCCAAGGTGACACACTTAGCCTGATAAAACACTTAGTTAATAAGTCCTGAAGTAGAACCTTAAGCTCTCTCAACACAGCTGGAGCCATATGATACAGAGTAATGGAAATGGGCTTGGTACCCAGCTCTTACTCAATGGCAAAGTCTATATCTTGCTCAGGTAAAAGGCCTGGCAGATCAGTTGGGAAAACTCCTACAAACTCTCTAACCACAGGGACTAACTCGGGAGAAGAAGCGTCAGCACTAACATCCTGTACATATGCTAGATAAGCTAAACATTTGCACAAAACCAACTTCCTATCCTGAAGACAAGAAATTATCCCTGCCACACAACCGAAGATACACAAGGCACGGCTAAAGTAATGGTCTTGGCATAACAATCCAAAATTGCTCGGTGAGGGAATAACCAGTCCATGCCCAGAATCACATCAAAGTCTAGAATATCTAATATTATCAAATCAGCCCAAGTATCAAGACCACTAACAACTACCAAGCATGATCTAACAATCTAATCCACTACTAAGGAATTGCCTACCGGGGTAGCAACAAATAAGGGAATAGATAATGGCTCGCTAGCCAACCCTAAGAAAGGAACAAAGTAGGCAGAAACATATGAACATGAAGAACCAATATCAAATAAAGCTGAAGCTGACTGACGACAGATAGATATCATACCCGTGATCACAATATATGAGGCCTCCATCTCCGGTCTACCAAGGACCGTATAGAACTAACACCGACCTCCATCAAACCAACCACCATCCCGACCACCTGACCTGACATACTAAGCACCATCTCTACCTTGTACACCACCTTCTCTGACTGGTAGTTGCACTGCTCTTAGAGGCTTAGTTGGCTGAGTGGCTGGCGGAATTGTACTCTGCTGGGGGCAATATCTGGAAAAATAATCGATAATACCACACTCATAGCAAGGCTCTGATTACCCACCTTGGCATGATGAACTGGCTGAACCTGTATGGCCATCATGGCCTGATACCCCAAATGATGCACCCCTCAATGACTGACCTGAACCTCTACCACCAGAACAAGAAACACTATAACTGCCCTAATGGCGTAGTCTCTTATCTCTAGCCCTGGGGACTTGGTGCTGCAAATCCTTCATAGTGCGGGCATGGTTTGCTATCGCCTAAAACAGCCGCTCACTAGCAACTAGTATCTTTGTAGTCTCACAAAGCTTAGTCCTTATCCCCCAAACAAATTGACGAATATGGTCTGGGTCTATAGGAATGATCATATCCCCAAATAGAGCCAACTGATGAAAGCGGGTCTCATACTCAGACACTATCATTAACCCCTGCATTAACCGAGTAAAGTTCTCTCTATGGTGCTCATGGTCACACTGTGGCAAGAACTTGGACATATACCACAGGGGGAGAATAGAGGAACTGGATAGACCAAACAAACAACCTAAAAAAGGTTAAACGAGGCACAACAGGATACTTCAAGCAAGCATAACAAGATCGCAAGCACAATAGAAACTGCATACAGATTTTTTGAAAGACTGGGCTTCTCATCCATAAGGATGGCTTTCCACTAAAGTTGGATTCTCATCCATAAGGATGGATTGACTAACTCAGTCAATAAAGGCTTCTCATCCGTAAGGAAGACTTGCATGGCTTCTCATCCATAAGGACGGCTTGCCAAACTTATTCAAGAAGTCGATAAATCGGATAATAGTAGTATAACTTTTCCCTATATTAATTAGGCTAAAATGTCACACGCCACAGGCCTGAGCTCCACTTTAGAAAAAGTTTCACTCTACTAACAGATTTACCCGCTATTGTAAGTTAAATTAAGTTAGAGGCTCAAATAACCATCATACCATATCTATTGTACTTGTAACAAGTTTCCTTATAGAATAACCAGTGCACTTGCAACAAAGATAACTTACTGGATTAAGTTTCCATACCCTATACATGAACTAGGATTAACCTTTCCATCCATCCGAAGAGAAGAACAAGAGAAGTTTAGAAATCAAACATTTTATTCATCAAGCAAATTTACAAAGGGTGTAGTATTTTCATAATCTATTTTCTGAATACTACTTTCTGAATGCTTTCTCCTATCTACCTAGCTTCTTTTATATAGAGATAGGAAGCCTCCTACAAGACAAACTGACTTACTAAAAATAGAAAACCTTATTTTACATGGCCCACCATTCTAAAAATAGTAAAGCATTATCCTATCTAAAAATAGTAAATCCCCATCCGGACACACTATTCTATCCTACTTTATTCATGGGTCCCATAAGTATGTTACGGAGCCTAATAAAATATAATACACGACAACCTAAGTACTACTAAGCTGCTACAAATTCTTGAAAACTGTAGTATTTACATGTGATGGCATGTGAAAGTTGGGTCTATTTTTGTCTTTTCTGCTATAAGTAGGTGGATAAGCAACTTCCAAGCTGGTGTGTAGGAAACTTATAAGCAGGTAGGTTAGATGGTTGTAAGCTGGTGTGTAGATATGTGGAAAGTAGGTGGATAAGCTGCTTGTAATCTGGTGGGTAGTCATTTGGCTAATAGGTTGGTAAGCTTGTTGTAAGCTGGTGGGTAGTTATTTGGTAAGTAGGTGGGTAAATTGCTAAGGGGAATTTTTCTTGATATGGATAGTAAACTTGGTATGGTAATTTTGTCATGGTAACTTAGTAAAAACCTTGCAACCATGCATGCATCATCCTACATCATCTGATGGAGCATTGTTTGAAGATGTTGACGGCGGGCTTGCATGAAGTAACCCTCTTGGGAGGATGCCACTTTTGAAACAAAAACAAATATATACCTAGCATTTAAAAGGTACTCCATTTTAAAATATATTAACCATTTTATTTATATAGCAGAATTAAACCCGTTCGAAAAGAGTTAAAGGCATAATATTTTGATATTTAATAGTTCATATAATTCCAAGTAAAGACCATATAGGAGTTTCAATTCATGATGGCAGACCTTTTAAAAATAATCAAGCATGTACCTAATGAAAATTAATTTTTTTCCATTTAAACACAACTGCGGGATCATTCTGTACGTCATCTTTGAACTTTCAAATACTGAAGAAAACACTAGTTTCTTCCATTTCGCAAATTACAAACAAAAATTTAACTTTAATACATTATAAGACCTGAGTTTACACACCTCAAAACATCCAACACAATACCAAATTTAAGTTTACAATTTACAATACTACGATAAAATAAGCCTCTAAAAAATTTACATATACACGTGCAACATATGGATCATGTACAAGTCCAAAAATTACTACAAAACATAGATGCCTATATGCAAATGTGATCTTCTAAAAGCTCCAAAAAGTCTACTTCAAGTGGCCCTCTTCAATTATTCTCCCGAGCGTGACCTACGATAGAAAACAACTATCGCAAAGCACAAGACTTAGTGGTGTATAAAGCTTGGGCTTGGAGCCATAGATTTCTCCAATTCCCTTCTAAATTATTGACAACTCAATATAACATATAAATTAAAAACAAGTAAACAAGCATATTACAAGTATCAAAATCGACATTCAAAGCTCAAATGTCATGACAGTTCATAGAACTATCTCACGAGATGTCAAATAACAAATTTTTCCCAATATGTACATCATGCCATCACACCAAGAATAATCCAATATCAAGAAGGGCTAAAGCCCTGTAACAAGTAGGGCCGAGACCCAATAATCAAGAGAATCAAGAACCATATTAAAAATGGCTTTCTAGTTCGTACTTAAATGGATAGTTTTCTATAATTAAGACGAACCACAAATTCGGAGTCAATATGGCCAAAGATCCAAATCAAGAGGCATGCCGATACAGCGACATAGTCACTTCCACAAGAATGACAAAGTCCCAACAAGAATGCAGAATGATCGAGCAATCCGTACAAGTGGGCGAATAACGAATATCTCACAATAATTCAAAATACCAATATGTCAATATAAGGTCACGAAAAAGCAAATGAAAGTTTCAATACAATAATCAAAATACTCCAGCAAGCAATGATAGTACACGGTCAGGTTTATACACAAACCTTAGCTTTTTTCACATAAATAATCCTTCCACAACTTGACGAGTTCAAATCGTAGATCAACAAGTGCGTCAACTTCCTCAAACAAATTCCTTTAGCTTGTAAAAGAGTATAAACACCTTGAATACACAATAAAATATACATTTAATATTCAAAAATTTCATCAGGTGAAAATGAACAAGATAGATATCAAAAGTGAGCCTAGTTTGTGCAAATCACACCAAATTTCCAAAACAGTATATCTGGACAGCCTAACTGCCTTGTATTGTGACTCAGTTTCGAATAGGTAAACGGTAAAAATAAGCTTTGTAGTCTTCAAAAAAGTTGTAGGTCTATGTCTTTGGGTCCCAAGGAGTCAAAAATCATCAAAAAATATATATTGTTACAAAAAGATGTGCTCAAAATACTAACAGCTGTACATAGAAGGTTCCTAAATTGGAAAAATTAGCCAAAAATTTCCCTGTGTTGCGTCTCCTTTTTCGACCTCGTAACAGCAAAACTGGCTTTTTACATAAAAACGTGAGTTATATATCTATGCAATAGCTTTCTAAAACATATTTTTTCACGTAAAATATAATTATACACAACAAGATATTCTAAAATTACTAAAAGCTACACAGTTTAAAAAACGAGTTTGGGTTACTTACCACAAGGGAGTGATTATCTTATGTTCTAGCTGAAAGAACAAGTTTTTCTAGGTAATTTTGTGAGGGAATAAGATTGATAGAGAGTTCAGGGGATTTACTCAACCTTAAAGAAACGAAATTTGAGAGGTGGAGTAATATTTTACACACAAACATGGATATATATATTAATCCAAAAGGTGGCAGCCCAAAAAGTTAAAGTTGGCTGCCCCAAATGTTTAAACATCTCATGTATTTACTATAGTTTTTTGGAGATAAATATAGTTGTAGTAGTTTACGTAAATACCTCGATACAATTTCCTAAAATACCATCTTACTTTAAGGCAAACAACTTTCCAAATATCACAAAAATTCAAGTTTAGGGAGCGTGAATTAGAGACTAATCTTTTTTATCACGAAATGGTCAAATGATGTGCAAATGATAGCTTAGATATATTGGGGTGTTACATTGCATATCCTTCCTCTATCCACTAATCAGCTCCATGTTTTCTGACATTCTATGGGGATCATGAGATTCTCACTCAAAATTTATCTCAATTACACTCTTCGATATGATTTTCATTCTGATTTGTTGGAGGATGATCTTCGCCTTTTGAATTTTTGAGATGCTTTTTGTTGAAAATTCTACCTCAATTTTCATTTTTTGGAGTATATGACCGAACCATTATGGCGCTTACGTATCTCGTTGAGGCAGAAATCAGGTCAAACATAGTTTACCCAATCATAGTGGGAAGATAAAAATAATTAAAAGGGTGACCAAAGCTGACAAAGGCCGCCTACGTATCTCATTTTTGAGAACTCAGGTCATTACATAGTTCAAGATATAAGAGAAATAATAGATTTTTCTAAGGGGTTGATCGAAGCCGACACATGCCACCTACATATCTCATTCTTAAGAATTCAGGTCAAACGTAATTCGTACAAAATAGGATAGGAGAATATTATCAAACTAATACATAGCATGAAAATGATTACAAGTAAAAGATGCAGTTACAGGGATAGAAGTGACAAAACATTGTCTTCAGATATAATATCTCTTGTGTCACTCCCCAAATCCGGGGAGGCGCGACTAGAACCCGGTGCCACACTTGATCGAGCAAACCAAATAACATCACTAGGACGTCAAGGCCAAGACTAACAAAATGAAACGCAACAAAAACAAACTTGAATATGACAAAAGTATAGTACAAGGCCAACCAGGCCGCAATTAACTACTAGACTCACAACAGATGTCTACAAGCCTCTAAGATGAAAAACTGTTAGCCATAAGTCGGTTCAGGGCCCCGACGTACTCATACAAAGCCAAAGAAAATGTTAGACTCAACAACTCCAGAAAGAATAGACTATACCAACCATTAGCTGAACTCAACCACACACAACGAGGACCACTGTCTACCTGATAACTTGCAGGCATGAATGCATCGCCCCCCAAGTAATGGAAACGTCAGTACAATAGAGTGTAATGAATATGTAAGGCGGCAGAATAACAGAAACAATATAACTCAAAACTGAAACCACAATATGAAGGAAATAAAAATAGGAACAATATCAACCTCCCAGCCATAACCTGCACAGACACCATGTCATCCCAACCCTACCTTACCTTCCTCTACTCCATGCCCCATAACAGCCACAATGTCGATCACACATCGCTTCCAGAACTCTAGATATATCTAACCAGAACAATCATAACATATGAATGCAATACGAGATGAACGACACAATACAAAGGCTCAACCTCTGGAAGGAACTCATGCCTTAGGGGAGAGCAATACACAAGGGAGGCCATGCGGAAAAACACTCATGCCTTACAAGTCCTCATGACACCATGGGCTCGACCATGAGGAAATATCTCATGCCTTACAGGTCCTCGCAGAGCCACGAGCTCAACCTTGCTGACAAGTCTCACGCCTTATAGGTTTTCGCAAGCCCTCTAGGCAACAACAACCAAAAAATACAATAAAATATAATACAATATGCAGCACACAATACAATACAATACCAGCTTTAAGGCATCCCACAAGTATCCAAGAATCACTGTACCTCCTCCGTACCATAACCATAACACCACAATAAACCCGACCATCACTGTCATCTGATAACCATAAATATACACCATATCCTTCCAACTTTACACTAAACGAACATCACCAAATATGAGTTTTAACAAGAATAACACCAAAAATACTCTAGAGACATCTAAAAAATGAATCTTCGATAGCTCGCTAGACACGAAGATTTTAAATAATAAGGAATCATGCCAAAAAATGAAATAGCCTTTAAATACCTTATTTTGGGGCCTTTTCTCTTACGTCATGCTGCCGATGCCTTGGTTTATATAGAACAATTATAATAAATTAATCCCACTCTTATTTTACACGTTTGATAAACACAAGGACAACAACTCTCTTCCTTTGCAAAGCCAAAAATAATAGCCGATAAGTTGACTATGTTCACGCATAGAGAATAGTATTGCAAGAGTTTGAATATTTTTACAAGCCGTAGTGATAAATGGAAGGCTGCACCACTACAACTTCTTGTAACAACAACGATCTTACTACATGTTATCAAAGTAAATGAGTTCTCCAGGCCCATTGAACTCTCAGATACATAATTATACTTATATTTACTCACGTAGAGGTTAATAACCAAAACAATGTCTTACTGAAAGCAATATCAAGACAAAAAAAAAAAGATTTATCATATTGATATGGTATTGATATTTTAAACCACCTAAGAAAGGATAAGTGATAGTATTGGTATGTCACAAACTACTCAAACATAAAAATTTGCCAAGTGTCTTCTTTTACTGACACATGGTGCTGACCACACACTTACTTATTAATTTAATATTAGAATGAACTCATATCACGTATGAACTTGGATATTGCATAAGTTCATAGTAAAATACATATAACTTTTTGAATATATCATAATTAATATAAAATTATTTTGAATAAAGCCTATTTCAAATAGCAAATTTGCAATATAGCTAGACTTACTATCGATATTAAAATATCCATAAATTATAGAAAATTTTATTGAATAATAAAAATAAATATATCATAACTAAAATATTTTCCATAAATATTCAAGGCAATCAAAGGATGGAAATAAGAAAAATATTTTCAAACTCTAATTTGAATAAATTATTCTCAAACACGCACGGTGTTAATAAAAGCTCTCAAATTTTGGCTCATAAACCTTCAACACGGGATGAAAGATGCCTCAAAACACTCGGGGTGTTACATCTTGATAGCCTCTGAGTTGATTGGTTATGGCCGCTCTTGACCATTCATCTCTTACTAGATCAAAGAGCCTCCAAATAGTACTTTGTGGATGATACAACGTCTTCATCAATTTGATGAAAACTTTCACCACGTACTTATCTTGATGCGAGAAAAATGTATTTTGATCAACTTTTCCACTTTCTGGATAGAATTCTGAACTGGCCAATAACATATCATTATAGATTCAGGTGAATACAGCAATGTATTATTCGAGAAACTTAAGTTGTCTCTTTTATTCTTTTGAAATGAGGACAATGGTCCAGATCTTTTTGACTTGGTTCTCATCTTCACAAATTCTATTTTCTTTGAATTGAACTTCTCTTGATTCTCAAGTTGTTTTAACTCTCCCGTTAAATATTCTGAAATCGCAATTTCTTCATCATATTCCTCAAATTCATCGACATCTACATTAATTTGTTCATTCAGCTCATGACATGACATGATATAAGCATGTTTTAAATTATTTAAACAAGGTTAGATAATAACATATTAAACATGACAATAAATAAAAGCATTAACTTTTGAGATAAGAGAGGTTTTTATTGAATATTTAAAGACATACGAACTTTAGCTGTGACCCACATAAATACGAGTCCCTTGTCTTTTTGAAAATATTACGAGGAAAGTAAAGATATAACAAGGAAAATAGGACTTAAAAGGTGGGTCTCGGGCCTCATTCAAACCATCACCAATTTTAGAAATCAAAAATTTGTCTTTTCTCTACCGAGACAAGCGAGAAATCATGAGTGGAGTAGAAGTTCAGTTGTGCAACTGCTCTCCTAATTTGGCATCCCATATGTTTGACGCTCTATGGCATCGGGACATTCTTGGGTTATGGATCTACTGACGAGCCATTCTTCATCAATCTCAATCATATTTATAGTTACTCCTCCAAAGTTTGGCGGGGATTGGCGTTAACATTGGGCGCAACCTTTTGGAGAGTAATGACCTCCTGACCGATTAAGTTCTGAATTTGGTGTTGGAAATTGAGGCAATCTCCAAAAGTATGTCCAACACTTCCTGAATGATATGCGCAATGCCGATAAGGTTTAAAGAATTTAGACATTCGATTAGCAGGCTTTGGTTCAATGGACTGAATTAGTCCAGCCGCTTTTAATCTCTCAAAGAGTTGTGTTCAGCCTTCAGCTAATGGAGTAAAAACTCGAGGAGGTTTGTTCTCAAAATTTGGATAGGAAAGATTATATTTTGGCAGTTAGGGGGTGGTGTTTTGTAGTTGGGCTGGACATAAAAAATAGGATAAGGATTTTGTAGAGTTGTAGGGTAACTCTTTAATGGTGAGGTTTTTCTGGGGATGACTCCAAAGGATTTCTTTGACCTCATGACTGGGCTGAAGGAAACAGAAGACACCTCTTCTCCTTTCTTTCTTGTGAATCCTCGAGACTCTAGTTGTGTAGAGACCTTGGTCATTTTTCCAGTCCTAAGACCTTCTTTGATTATCTCACCAATTTTGACTAAATCAACAAACTTTGCACAGACCACAGATATCATCTTGTCATAGAATTCTGATTTTTGAGCATGCATAAATATGATAACAATTTCTTGTTTGGTCATAAGAGGCTAGACTCTTGCTGCCTCCTTTCTCCATCGGTAGACATATTCACGGAAGTGCTTATTGAATTCTTGCTTGATACGGTCTAAAGAGTACCTATCTGGAACAACCTCCAAGTTGTAGGCAAATCTTCCAGCAAAATATTTTGCTAAAGAACTCCATTCGTACCACTTCTTCAGATCTTGTGAAGTATATCATTCTAGCACTTCGCTGCTTAGACTCCGACTGAAGAGTCTCATTAGTAGTGCTTCATTTTTACCTGCTCTCACCATTTAGTCATAATAACTCCTCAAATAGACTGTGAGATTTTTGACGTCGTTGAATGTTTTGAACTTTGGAACTTAAAATTCTTTTGGCAGATTTAAATCTGGATAAATGCAAAGAATAGCATAACTGTAGTTTGCTTTGTTGGGTGAATTTCATGATTTTTGATTTTTGGCGGTCTCTTCTTTTATTAACATCATATTCTTATCATGCCTATCTTCTATGGCACTCAATTGTCTCTCCTTTTCCTTGAAATAATCAAGCTTGAATTTATCTAGGAAGGTAGGATAGGTTTCGAGTATAGTGACATAAAAGGTAGCAATTGGCATTGTTTGAGTATGTGGAGCATGCTGGACATTTGGAGCGGGATTTTGGTATCTGGGGGGGTGAGGTTTTGTGAGTTGGTGATATTTGAGTTGTCATTTTGGTACGTATTAGGGATGTTATGGGAATTGTCAATATTTGGAGGAGTATTTTGATAGTTGGGAGGGAGGTTTTGTGAATTGTAGACATTTAGATTGTTGTTTTAGTCAGTATACTGGGTATGTGGAGCATGGGCTTGGTATGATAAATCAAATTAAGGTGGGTTGGTGGAGATGGAATCTTTGAGAGGTCATGGGATGGAAGCAGATGGTATATTGTTTGGATGGTTTTCGATGTTGAGAGAGTTATGAGGAGAAAACTGGAGAGCAGGTCTCATTTCGCTAGGAATCCAAGTGAATTCTATGTTTTGTGTATTTGTTTTTTCATCTCATCCATTTATTACAGTATTTGCGGCTTTAGTGCGCTTTGATCCGCTGCAATTGATTCTGCTCTGACTATGTTTTTTCAACCTAGTATTCTCAATATTATCAGTCATTTTCCTTTTCTTTTTATCAAGCTAAGGTCAAGGGAGGATTCTACTTGCGAAGTAAGGATGTTCGGCTAGTTTTTTAACACAAATCAGTTTCTTAATTTCTATCTGATAAGAGAAAAATAACTCAAAAGGTAACCATGTTAGATTCTGTTTATGATAAACAATGCAACATATTCGAAAGAAAGTAAACAAATACGTGCAGTTTTGCTTCAAGGTAAATTAATCCACGGGTGGATTTTATTAGGGGTGACTCGAATGGATAAGGATTTATCCATTAATTTTTAGAGTAAGTGATTTGATAGGAAATTTGGCTTGTGTTGACTAAGCTTTTCTTTTGTATTTTCACTTGTTGCTCTTACGCTTCTTATTGACAGTTGATGATGCCAATAAGACAAGATTCTCCAATTTCTTCGTCAAAGTGAAATTTTCAAATATGGGGGATGGGCCTTGAAAGGCTGCCCACGTCATTTGGATAAGGTAAATTAACTTTCCGGAGAGATAGAAACAAATTTTAGAGGTCTTTTGAGGAGGTTTGAATTTTTCTGAGAAACTTAAAAAATCAAAGAATCTTTCGGCCGGACTTTTGTGTTGTGGACGACTTGTATTTCTGCCTATGGGCTCTATAATATTTTAGTAGGAGTGGATTAATTCACCTTCAATTGAAGTAACATGCAATCACACAAAATCAGTTATATCACATAACATTTAATAATTTATAGCGCATTCTACACAAATATGTGACATTTTTATGCCACAGGTAGGCCTAACAAATTGAAGGATGTGTATCATTTGTAAAACATTTCATTGCCCCAAAAATATATTATATACAAACTGATTAAATCAAATAAGAATACAAAACAGGAAAAAGAATGTACATTAAATATCAGTCCCACGCAGGGGTACAATCCTAAACTAGGCCGCCATGGAAGGTCCTTCATTCTCGAACTTGTTGGACTTTTTGAAATTCCAAACGCCTTTCGGATGGATATCTTCAAAATAAAAGACTAGTTAAATACTTTCCAACCCCGAGGGACAATGATCCGTACAATTTGACATTACATCCTTCAATTAAATACGTAAGGGATGATTGTCCTTTTAGGCCGTGGGCCACTTCGAATACAAGGTGGTCTTCTAATGGACTTAATATCCGTTGAATATTAAGACATCTTAGGTCAATGCCTATTTACGCGATTTGGCTTCGCTCTACACTAGTTGACTACATGGGGCTTTAAAAAAAGATCGAAAACCCGAGTGAACAACTGCGGGCTGAGACAATGAGCAAGTACCGGCTAACCTTGAACCAACTAATTGCTCATTGTTTTGAAATTTTTTGTTCTTTAAGTGGATAAGTGACCGCGAAGACACACATAATCACTTTTTTTCTAATGCATTTTGAGTTTGTCATTTGAAAAATTATTACATTCAAATAGAGCAAATAAGCTAGAAAAATTTAGTTAGAACTTAGCTAACTCCCCGATGGAGTCGCCATTTATGTTCTATCACATTTTTCTCCCTCTTTTGATAAGAAAAAATAATTTCATTTTTGAAATGATTTTTGTCTTGAATTAAACTTGAAAACTTATAAAAATCTCCAAATTTAATTAAAATAGAGTCGCCAGTAAATTTTTAGGAAAAATCAAAAAAACTTTTGAAAAATATTCAAAAGATTTAAAATAGATAAAAACCTTTCGAATTTAAAAAATTCGAGTAAGAAGTTCATATTAACATTTTAGGAAGGTTTTTAAGGCACCTAAAATGTCCGCTAACATGCAATTATCCGATTATTTTTCTTACTTATTTCATTTAACTAACTTGTAAAAATAATGAGAATTATTAAGTAAAGAAAAACTTTTTTTCATGAAATAAAGTATTTGTTTGTAGCAAAAATGATAAGTGATTTTTAAAATGAGATTTTGCAAGTAAAAATTGGCACAATTTCCTTAAGAATTACCAAAGTTTTAAAACATCGATAATTGATTTAAACATATGAAGAATTTGTGAATAAAACATATGGTACTCCAATGAGAAATTTAACTAAGTTAATTTAACAAGCTAGTTTTTACAAAGTCCTATTATATAAATAACACTAAACTAAACGAAAGGATGAAGTTGGGTTTAGGCACTTAGGCCCAAACCAAATCCCTGCAATGATGTCCATTTTGGACTACCAATATTTGGGTTAGTCGCATTATCCGCTCTATCTTCGTCTTCAACCTATATTTTAGCTTCCCTTTCGATTGTGTGTAGCACTTAGGCCACACACTTAATTCTTTGATCAATATTAACCCCTTTAGGGTCTTGGCAAGAAGTCGACTCAAAGATGATATTAGGCCTCTGTGGCCCATCGAGATGATGCGATGTATCGAGGGGGTCCAAATGGACTCAGATTGTTCATGCACAGGGAAAAAGAAAAGAAATGAGTATCATTTTCATATTGGTGTGCAAACCATCATCACAATTTATCTAATTAAAAAATGATAACACGGGCCATAGTTGAAAAACAAACCATTATTTCATGGAGAATAGCAATTCTTACAAAAATGAGAGTTTATGACAGGCTAAATTTATGTTTTCTCACAAATTCAAAGATGGCATTGACTTTATTATTACTGGCAAGTACTAGATATCAAACCACATGTGTCATGCCAAATTTGTATCCAAGAGGGATTCCTTTATAATATTAAGAAGGTGCATAGACATGTACTTTTCAGCAAAAAGAGCATCTTGGTCAGTTATATAGAGCTAAACAAATAATAATCAATACAGTTTGAGCATTTGAGGAAGTTTTAAAGGGGTAAATCATTTTAAAATGAATGTGCACAAGTTCAAAGCAACCAGACCCATAATTAACAGGAATCATGAGCAAATCATAACTATAAATCATATTTATTTATTCATTTCAAACAAAACATGCAAAAGAGACTCATCCAAAGAAATACAAACTTGACATCAATCTTTTAAAAAAAAGAGAATGAGCTATGATGAAAGCGCATTTCCTTTCAACTCTCTCATATCATACAGAAACCGAATTTTTTTTTGGGACAACCTATTAAGAGTGGAGTAAAGTGTCGAAGAGAATCTACGTTATCATCAAACCATAGATGAGACTTACCACACTTTAGACTATTTTGACCTTATTTACAACTACAATTCAAGCTTCTTAAAACAAAGAGGCAGACCTCGACTTTCCTAAAACTTTGCTCGAAAAGACAAATTATAACCAGATGATCCCAAGACATGGGCTTGAAGGGAATTACCATTTCAAAATCAAAACTAAGCTCAGGCCTGGCCTTCATAGCAAATGAAGTCGTACCAAAGGACGTCTTTAGGATATTAGACTATATAGATGAACCTATCAAACCATCAAATGTTCTTGTTTAGCATTAACAGAGAATATTTTGAAAGAAAAGCATCCTTTTACCCTCTTAAACTATGTCAAATTTAAGGGTGCAAATAAAGCTATTAAGGAGACTCCTTGCACCCAAAACTCTTTCAAGAGCCTTTCTTGGCATTATACCAAACAAACAGGGGAAGAAAAGGGGAAGAAAAGGGGAAGGGGTCCATTAAGAATCATCCTAAAAGAAAACCTATTTGTTCTTTCATTTTAAGAGTTTGAGTGATATAAAGAATCAAGCAAAGTCGCAAATGACATATATCACTATTCTGACTTTTGTAAAGAATCTTTAAAATGAAAGACAAGTTACGCTGACACTTTCTCCATTCTAAAGCTTAAACCTTTAAAAAAAATCTCAAGAACAATCTCAAATCATACCTTCATGAACTTTTGAAAGCATACTCGAACGAAATTCAAACTATAGTAGAGTTTGATTTTGTTCTACTATGTTTGGTCGTTGTGATCGAATAACTTCTAACTAGAGACGGAATAATTTTAGCTAAAAATATATCTCAAACATCTGTAACCACCATACCTAGACCCACCAGGATTAGAAACATTGAAATAGAAAAAGAAGAGATATCAACAAAATGTGAAAAAGGAAAAAACTGTCAATGCGATCATTGTGAGACAATAAATATACAAGAAGAAATACACGAAATAATAAATATGGAAGAAATAGAAAAAGATTATTCTTTAATAGAAATAAATACAGAGTTATACAATTTTAGTAAAGGAATAAAACAAATAGGAGTAATTAATGATCAAAAAGACTTAGACAAAATAATACAAATCTTGGATGAACTAGAAATAATTGGAGAAAAACCCTTAAAACATTGGGAATCCAATAAGATAACCTGCAAATTAGACATAATTAATCCAGAGTACATAGTAAAAACAGCCTCAATAGAAGCCACAAACCAAGATATACTAGACTTTGAAATACAAATTAAAGAATTATTAGATTTAGGAGTAATAAGAAGATCGAGATCAAAACATAGATCAGCAGCCTTCATGGTAAGAAATCATGCAGAAATACTAAGAGGAAAAGCAAGAATGGTAATAAATTATAAAAGATTAAATGACAATACTAGAATGGATGGATACAAATTACCAGACAAAACAGAGTTAATTAATAGAATACAAGGAAGAACGAATACAAGGAAGAACTTGTTTCAGTAAATTAGACTGTAAGTCAGGATATTGGCAAGTAAAAATGCATGAAAACAGCATAGACTGGACAACATTCACTTGTCCTGAAGGACATTTCGAATGGTTAGTAATGCCATTTGGTTTAAAAACTGCACCTCCTATATTTCAAAGAAAAATGGATAATATTTTTAGAGAATTTAAGAATTTTGTAATAGTATATGTAGATGATATTCTAATCTTTAGTAATACTATGAAAGAACATTTAGGCCATTTACAGATTGTTTTCAGGCTTCTAGTAGATCATGGTATTATAATAAGTAAAAAGAAAATGGACTTATGTAAAACACAAATTAATTTTTTAGGAATAGTAATAGGAAATGGAAAAATAAAACTACAATCTCATATAGCAAAGAAAATTCTAGATATGCCAGATAAACTAGACAAAACAAAAGAATTACAAAAGTTTTTAGGTATACTAAATTATGCTAGAAATTTCATAAAAGACTTAGGAAAAGTAGCAGGACCTTTATATTCAAAAACAGGATCCACTGGTCAAAAAACCTTCAATACGGAAGATATAAAATTAGTGCAGACATTAAAACATATGGTTAAAAACATACCAGACTTAGTAATGCCGTTAGAAACAGACTACTTAATAGTAGAAACAGATGGTAGCTTTGAAGGATGGGGAGCTGTTCTTAAAGCTCGAAAAAACAAATACAGCGACAAAAAAGAAGAAAGAATTTGTGCATATCAAAGTGGTAAGTACAAAGAAAAAGGTAATATGAGTAGTATAGACGCAGAAATCCTAGCTGTAATATACGGATTAAACGTTTTTAGAATATACATTTTAAATAAACCAGAAATTTTAGTAAGAACAGACTGTGAAGCAATAGTAAAATTTTATCAAAAAATAAACGAGAAAGCAAGTAGTAAGAGAAGATGGTTAAATTTTTTAGATGCCACTTCAGTATATAACTTAGTATTAGAACACATTAAAGGAAAAGAGAATAACTTAGCAGATCAGTTAAGTAGACTTATGATTAACTAACTTTCTATTTGTTTAGTATGTCTGCAGGAAAAGACAAAGGAAAGGAGGAAGCATCCCCTTCCGCAGACAAATATTTACAGACGTTGCTAAAAAATACTCAGTTCAGGCCTCAGACTCGAATGGAGACACAAAAATTAGAAAGACTTTATTTTGGTAAACAGAATTTAATATGTTATCCAGAATGTAACTTGAGTTTCAGGGTGCAGGAAGGAACAATCATAGACAAACTCCAGAAGTGTCTGATAGACAATCTATGGATAGCATACGGAAAAACTCCTAAAGATCATGGGTATTTTATTTCTGTTTTAAATGCTTTAAGTGCATACTTCACAGACAAAAACCAAGACAAAAAATTTAAATTTTATACAGTAATACAAGGAAAAAAGCCAGGTGTTTTCCAAACCTGGATTGATGTAGTAGATTGCATAAAAGGTTTTCAGACCCCTTTATTTAAAGGTTTTAATGATTTAAATGAAGCATTAGATTATGCTAGGGGACATTTAGGACCCAATTTTTTTATTACTCCTTCTCTTAAACAAATTACTACTCCTCCCCAGTATAAAATTAATAAAGACACAAACAAAGTTGTTTTTTGTGATCACTGTGAAACTATGACAAATGATTTTAAAAGACTAAATAGCAGAAATGAAGAATTGACAAAAGAAAGAGACAAAGCATTAGAACATATTAATATATTACAAGAAAGAATTAGAATACTCCATTTTGAAATTAGTCAGACACAACAAGTATTTTCAAATATACCAACGAGTTCTCCATCTCAAAAAATGGATAAAATGGGTGTGCATTCCCCAATGAATGTAGAAAGATCTATTATACCAGATATGGGTATAGCTAGTCCAGTTCAAACGGTAACTGGTAAAGACAAATCAAATCCGTTAATGGCTGGCACTTTGCCAAAAAGTGTAAGAATACTTCCAGACAGTTTTAACATAGCAGGACCTTCTTCGATTGAGACAAAAACCAGAACAAGAAGAAAAGGAATAAATTTGAGAAAAACCAAAGGTAAAAAAATAGAAGAAATTCTCAACAATACAGTGAAGAAATTTCTCGAAGAAAAGACTAAAAGAGTGATTGTTGAAAATCCAAGACCAGAGTCACCAAAATCAGAAACCAGTAGCTATAATTCGGTTATGGATCCTACTATGGAACAGTTCGCACAAGACCCTAACGAAGACGAAGACTCAGGCATGAGTTTCGACACCATAGCGGAACACAACCTGGATACCTAAAAAACGTAAGACATGAAGTATAATCAAAGAAGACGAAGACAGAATAAAGCAAGAAAGACGAAGACAAAGACGAAAGTCGTAAGCCATGACACACAATGGAAAGAAGAAAAAATAAATAAATTATGTAAGCCATGACATAAGAAAGCATTAAAGTGGAAAGCTCAGATATCAACAAAGAGACAAAAAATCAATCAAGCATGTGACGATGGGGCCCACAGCGCACCCGGCTGCTAGAGATAAGATTCCTCAACTCAATTGAAATCTGAGTTGAAATCCGCTCCACTTTTTCAGCTATAAATATTCCCTCATTCAGAGAAATAAGGAGAACGAAAAAAAAAAAATAGAGAGAAAAGAAGTAAGTGCAAGAGAAAGATAGTTTTGTAAGTTTTAAGTTGTTCTTCAGTTTTTCATCAAGAAAGTTTGTATTATATAAAAAAAAAAAAAAAAAAAAAGTGTGAGAATAAGTTAGAAGGTGTGAGTGACCGTCTCTCCGACGTAGCTTGTCAGTTTTCCGGGGACTCCCGAAAGGGAAACCTCTCTCCGTCTACAGACATGTAAGTATTTTATTGTAAAATATTATTGTCTATGTATCTCTCCCAGTTATGTATTGTTTAAAGTTTTTAATATAATGTTTATGTAAATTATGTGATGTTAATATTATTATGATTTATTGTTTATACCTTAGTATGTTTTATTGTTTTATCCTTAGTATATGGTTAAGCTCTTAGCTTCTTATTCAGCACCCATGGATTAACCTGTAAAGTCCTAGGGATTGATGTCCGCCATGGCCAAGAGTGCCGAAGGACCTGGTTCTCCCGGGGTGAGGTTAAAGAAACTGCTGGTAGGAACATATGCTAAGAGAAAGAGATGAACAGGATAAAATAATAAATCAAAAAAACGGTAATGAACAGTAAAAAAATGAACAGTATGAACAGTAAAAACTAGATCATTGACTATGGCGGATTACCGCCCGGTCTCCGATCCGGTAAAAAAAAAAAAAAAAAAAAATCGTTTAATTTCGGGAGAATATACTTAGATAATGATATTTGCATAATACAAAACATGGAAATAGACTAAGGAGGAGGGAGTACTGAGTAGGATTTTACAAACTATTTCAATATATAGTATATTTCAATATATGTATGAATTGTAAACAGTTGTAAACAGTTGTTGTAAACAGTTGTAAACAGTTACAGAAATAGGCAATCAAATATTAAAGCGGTTTGTAAACTTTTGGTTGTAAAATCCTACTCGAGTACTCCTCCTCTTAGTCTATTCCATGTTTTTGTATTATGCAAAATCATTATCTAAAAAGTATATTCTCCCGCAATTAAACGATTTTTTTTTTTTTTTTTTTTTTTTTTTACGATCGGAGACCGGGCGGTAATCCGCCATAGTCAATGGATAGTTTTTACTGTTCATACTGTTCATTTTTTTACTGTTCATTACCGTTTTTTTGATTTATTATTTTATCCTGTTCATCTCTTTCTCTTAGCATATGTTCCTACCAGCAGTTTCTTTAACCTCACCCCGGGAGAACCAGGTCCTTCGGCACTCTTGGCCATGACGGACATCAATCCCTAGGACTTTACAGGTTAATCCATGGGTGCTGAATAAGAAGCTAAGAGCTTAACCATATACTAAGGATAAAACAATAAAACATACTAAGGTATAAACAATAAATCATAATAATATTAACATCACATAATTTACATAAACATTATATTAAAAACTTTAAACAATACATAACTGGGAGAGATACATAGACAATAATATTTTACAATAAAATACTTACATGTCTGTAGACGGAGAGAGGTTTCCCTTTCGGGAGTCCCCGGAAAACTGACAAGCTACGTCGGAGAGACGGTCACTCACACCTTCTAACTTATTCTCACACTTTTTTTTTTTTTTTTTTTTTATATAATACAAACTTTCTTGATGAAAAACTGAAGAACAACTTAAAACTTACAAAACTATCTTTCTCTTGCACTTACTTCTTTTCTCTCTATTTTTTTTTTTTTTCGTTCTGGTTTTTGTCTCAATCGAAGAAGGTCCTGCTATGTTAAAACTGTCTGGAAGTATTCTTACACTTTTTGGCAAAGTGCCAGCCATTAACGGATTTGATTTGTCTTTACCAGTTACCGTTTGAACTGGACTAGCTATACCCATATCTGGTATAATAGATCTTTCTACATTCATTGGGGAATGCACACCCATTTTATCCATTTTTTGAGATGGAGAACTCGTTGGTATATTTGAAAATACTTGTTGTGTCTGACTAATTTTAAAATGGAGTATTCTAATTCTTTCTTGTAATATATTAATATGTTCTAATGCTTTGTCTCTTTCTTTTGTCAATTCTTCATTTCTGCTATTTAGTCTTTTAAAACCATTTGTCATAGTTTCACAGTGATCACAAAAAATAACTTTGTTTATGTCTTTATTAATTTTATACTGGGGAGGAGTAGTAATTTGTTTAAGAGAAGGAGTAATAAAAAAATTGGGTCCTAAATGTCCCCTAGCATAATCTAATGCTTCATTTAAATCATTAAAACCTTTAAATAAAGGGGTCTGAAAACCTTTTATGCAATCTACTACATCAATCCAGGTTTGGAAAACACCTGGCTTTTTTCCTTGTATTACTGTATAAAATTTTAAATTTTTTGTCTTGGTTTTTGTCTGTGAAGTATGCACTTAAAGCATTTAAAACAGAAATAAAATACCCATGATCTTTAGGAGTTTTTCCGTATGCTATCCATAGATTGTCTATCAGACACTTCTGGAGTTTGTCTATGATTGTTCCTTCCTGCACCCTGAAACTCAAGTTACATTCTGGATAACATATTAAATTCTGTTTACCAAAATAAAGTCTTTCTAATTTTTGTGTCTCCATTCGAGTCTGAGGCCTGAACTGAGTATTTTTTAGCAACGTCTGTAAATATTTGTCTGCGGAAGGGGGAATACAAATCAAAACAACAGGAATCTTGAAGGACCTGGTTCTCCCGGGGTGAGGTTAAAGAAACTGCTGGTAGGAACATATGCTAAGAGAAAGAGATGAACAGGATAAAATAATAAATCAAAAAAACGGTAATGAACAGTAAAAAAATGAACAGTATGAACAGTAAAAACTAGATCATTGACTATGGCGGATTACCGCCCGGTCTCCGATCCGGTAAAAAAAAAAAAAAAAAAAATCGTTTAATTTCGGGAGAATATACTTAGATAATGATATTTGCATAATACAAAACATGGAAATAGACTAAGGAGGAGGGAGTACTGAGTAGGATTTTACAACCAAAAGTTTACAAACCGCTTTAATATTGATTGCTTATTTCTGTAACTGTTTACAACAACTGTTTACAACTGTTTACAATTCATACTGCTGAAATATTTTATATTGAAACATATTTTATATTGGTATCAGAGCCCTTAATCCTAAGACCTTATTTTATGAAACATCCACCTAGTTATTATCAGAATTTTTTTGGACAACCAATTCTTTTTATTTTACTTAAAATAGTTAATTTAAATCCAGATTTTAATCAAGACGTACAACAGATTATATTAGAAAGACTTATCAATTCTATTGAAGACTTTTGGCCTTACGAGAAATATAAGTAGATAGACTATAGGTATATGGAAAGTTTGCAAATCTTTTTTGACCATCAAAGTATTATTGACGACACCCATAAGAGATTAGCTATTAAAAGATTTCGAAGACCATACGAAAAAGAAGTAGTTTTACCAAACGAAATCTATTGAAATTTTAGACAAATAAAAGACTTATATTCAGATTATTATCATATTTCAGTAGAGAGGAAACAACCTATTTTAGAACAGTTAAGTAAAAAGAATCTAAGTAAGAAAGATAGAAAGAGACTACACGCAGCTATTAGAGAAGCTGATCAGACTATACCACAAATAGGAGCACAAGTAGATAAATACAGAAGATTAAAAAAAAAAATAGAGAGAAAAGAAGTAAGTGCAAGAGAAAGATAGTTTTGTAAGTTTTAAGTTGTTCTTCAGTTTTTCATCAAGAAAGTTTGTATTATATAAAATAAAAAAAAAAAAAAAAGTGTGAGAATAAGTTAGAAGGTGTGAGTGACCGTCTCTCCGACGTAGCTTGTCAGTTTTCCGGGGACTCCCGAAAGGGAAACCTCTCTCCGTCTACAGACATGTAAGTATTTTATTGTAAAATATTATTGTCTATGTATCTCTCCCAGTTATGTATTGTTTAAAGTTTTTAATATAATGTTTATGTAAATTATGTGATGTTAATATTATTATGATTTATTGTTTATACCTTAGTATGTTTTATTGTTTTATCCTTAGTATATGGTTAAGCTCTTAGCTTCTTATTCAGCACCCATGGATTAACCTGTAAAGTCCTAGGGATTGATGTCCGCCATGGCCAAGAGTGCCGAAGGACCTGGTTCTCCCGGGGTGAGGTTAAAGAAACTGCTGGTAGGAACATATGCTAAGAGAAAGAGATGAACAGGATAAAATAATAAATCAAAAAACGGTAATGAACAGTAAAAAATGAACAGTATGAACAGTAAAAACTAGATCATTGACTATGGCGGATTACCGCCCGGTCTCCGATCCGGTAAAAAAAAGAAAAAAAAAAAATCGTTTAATTTCGGGAGAATATACTTAGATAATGATATTTGCATAATACAAAACATGGAAATAGACTAAGGAGGAGGGAGTACTGAGTAGGATTTTACAACCAAAAGTTTACAAACCGCTTTAATATTTGATTGCCTATTTCTGTAACTGTTTACAACTGTTTACAACTGTTTACAATTCATACATATATTGAAATATGCTATATATTCCTTATTATTACAGCCTTTTAGGTTAACATATGAGAAGACCTTATAAGAATACAAGAGAATTTAGAAGAATTAAAAGAGAATTGCTAGCTTTATATTGGAAGGCAGATAGACTATTAAAAGATTTAGATCTAGACACTGAAGGCTCTAAAAAAGAAATAAAAGATACAATTTTCTTAGCTGAAATACTAGAACAAAAATTACTAAGACACGCGATATCCAGAAATATTTCAATTAAAAACGTTCTATGAGAAATCTCCCATTTGCTAAAAAGATAAGAAGAGAATATTTTTATTTACATAGGAATACTAAAGAAAAAAGAAGACTTCAAAAAGCAAGACTAGTCATAGAAGCATATATAGATATATACGAGAACGAATGTTTCAGACCACAAAATTTTTATTTGGAAAGAAATAACAAAGAATTTGTAAGAGCTTTAAAATACGAAGTAAGAGAAATTATTAGTAATATACAAGAATATAATAAAAGAATACAAGATTTTAATAGATACAAAAAACCCACTACTCTAGGATAGAATATTTAGATAAGGACACCATAGATACTTTAAAGAAATTAGAATATTTAGATTTAAAGTTAACCCCAGAAAAGAAATACAGAAGACTAAAAGACAATTCTCTGATAAGGTGTAACTTCAACTCAGGAGAACACTTGTTACACGGAGAAGATCAACAGCTAAATACTATTACAGACTTAATAATAAATCTAGGAGAAATAGTTCAGAAAGATATCTCAGAAATAATAAAAACTATACAAGTTATAAAACAGCTACAAGAAAATAGTAACAAACTATTAGAAAGACTAGACTCGAATTTAAAATTCTTAAAAAATCAACAGACTGAGACAGATAAAAGGGTAAAAAATTTAATTCCAAAAGAAATCCACTATAACATAGGAAAAGATATAAAAGAATTAAGAGACGAAATACAACAGCTAAAGACATTAACACTGTCTTAGTTCATGAATGATCCTACTTACCTAAAAATTATAAAGAAATCAGAAGAAATACAATCTAGTCCAGAAGGATTATCAGACCATTCGCCTCCATCGAGGTCGGATCAAATAATAATAAAACAAAATAATACAATCATACTTCTTTTATTAGAAATTAATAATAAATTAGAAAAACTGATAAAAGATAAAAAACCCATTTTAGACAAAAATATAGACGAATTAGTAGAACAATTAAAAAAGGTAGAATTAACTCCACAAAAAGAAAAAGCACAAATAGTTAAAAAGAAACAATCATGGAATTTTTCTCAAGTAAGTCTAGAACCCTCACAGAAAGAACCCTCACAGAAAGACCGAGACCAAGTTTTTCGCAAGACAGTTTAGGAAATAACATACTAGCAAAAATTATGAATGCTCCAAAAAAAGATACTAAACAACAGTTAGACGAAACAATAGACGTAGATAAGGATATACAAATTTTTCAGAACAATAGGCTAAATTTATTAAGTCCAAAAATACTTTATGATACAGGAATATTTTCAAGCAAAGCTCAGCTATATAGACATTATAGAGAAGAACAGTTATGTATCATAAGAAATACTAGTAGTATAAATTTAATAAGTAAAGAATCTTTAAAAGAAATTACAAAATGCAACATGAATCTCATGCATATGGGACTAATCATAATAGGATTAAAAGGATTAACTAGGAAAAATCTAGGAACAAAAGTTTTAATAACCTTATACGATGATAGGTGGACAGACTCTAAAAAATCAATAATAGGACTCACAGAAGTAGACATGTCCAACAATGGAGGAATTTTTTATTGTAGCCCAGACTATCTAATAAACTCATCAGAATTTGGAAGACATATAAAAATAGGAATACAAACCAAAGGATACGAAGATATGAATAATGGAAATAACCTTTTAGTATGCGTAGGTTTTATAGGAAAAATAGCAACCAATAGTAGTACTAAGTTTAAATTAAAAGTAGAAGACGTAGTAAGCTTAATGGGAAATAAAGGAATAAAATTAATGAAGCCTTTAAAAATAGACCCTGAAGAATATGCAGGATTAGAATGGAATTTAGAAAATTTTAATAAAAAAGAAACTTTAAAACCTAACGACCTTATAATGTATACCAACAATAAAGGACAGACTTCTGTTAGATTCACAGACTATAAATACACAGATCAAAAAGAAGTAGATGAAGAAGTAGAGGATAGTGAATTTATGAATATAGAATTAATATTAGAAGAGGAATTTGAAGTAGACAAAGTAATCCTAAAAGCAGAAGAAATATACAAAAAGAACACAGATAAAACTTTCAGATGCAAAGCATGTCAAATTGGAAGTTTAGATATAATAAAAATGAAAGAACATTTTAAGAATTGTAAATTAAGAACAGACAATAATGGATACAAAAATTCCATTTGGTCAACAAATAATTTTCAAAGACAATATGATGAAGAAAGTGAAAATAATACAGTAATAAGTCAGAAAGAATTAATGGAAAGTGCATCTAGCAGCACAAGTCCTTTTCAAAAAATAATCTCTATGAATAGAATAGAGAACTACACTTCAGGAAATTTGCCAAGACATAAAGTATATAGAATAAACCCACAAGAAACTACAGAAAGAATAAGACCAATAGGAAGAAGAATGCCAATAGAAGAACCCATTAGACTTCAAGAAGGAGGAAACAAAGGTAAAATTTTAAATATAGCAGCACATGATCCACAAATGTGGAATTCAGTAATAGACATATGGAAAGGAATAATAGTAGCAGACTACATACAATCTAATCAAGAGGCAGATGCAGAAGTCATGTACAGATACCTGGAAACATTCTTAGGAGAATCTACAAAAGGAGTATGGGAAGCATATAAATTAGAATTCCCAGAAGAATTCCAAGGATTAGTAGACCTGGGAGCAAACCCATATAATTTTGCAAATAAAATACACGTTTTATTAACAGGAGAAGATCTGAATAGCAGATTAGTAACGCTACAAAGAAATGCGTTAATAAAATTAGAACAATTAAGTATAAGTAGTTGGTTTCAGATAAAAGAATTTCTACTAGAATATTATTATTATTGCACAATTAGTGGAAATACTTTTGATCAGAATTTAGGAAAAAAATTATTTAATAAACTTCCCGGAGCATTAGGCAGAGAAATAGAAGAAAGATGGAACAGACAAGAAGGAATATTACAAAATCCAGATACAAAATGGACCATAGGTCAAAGAACTCAACATGTGATGAACATATTAACAGAAAAGTGTACTAATATACAAATACAAAAACAATTAAAGCAAAACGAGACAAGTTTTTGTAAAGGTATATACACTACACAGAGCTACGACAAAAATCCACAACAGAAAAGACACAAGAAGTATAAGAAAGTTTCTTATTTCCCAAAGAAATACTATTTAAGAAAATCAACGGCAAGAAAGCCATACCTAGATAAAACCAGACATATAAGGAAATTTGATGGAAAAAGAAATTATAAAAATAGACTAGAATGTTTTACATGTGGAAGCATAGATCACTTAGCTAATACATGCCCTAAAAGAAATAATAGTAGAACAAGAAATGCACAGCTAATAGAGGAATTTAACGAGACACTAATAAATGTAGATGAATACATGTCAGATAGTGAAAGTATATACTCAGTAGTTAGTATAGATACAACTGAACACCAAAGACAAGATTCTTCTGGCTCAGAAGATGAAGAGCTAATAAATGAATTAGGAATAGAAAAACGATTAGAAAAACTAGACCTAGGAAAATTAAAAATGTTAGACAATTACGATCTGGTCAACTTACCAATAGACTGTGATCATAATTTTGAAAAAGGAAAAGGTTTGGATAGTAACCAATGTTACATATGTCATTGGTATCCAAGCAAAGAAAAAAGACTAAAATGTAAAAATTGCTACATAGTAGGATGTATGAATTGCATAGAAAAGACTGTAGAAACAAGAATTATAAATGAACAGATCATCAAAGAACCCATTAGATCCATGATACCCATAACAGAAATAAAAATATTAAATCTAGAAGACAGAATTGAGAAGATAGAACATAGACTTAAAAAGCTAGAGAAAGGTAAAGAAACGATCATAGAAGAAGAAGAAGAATTAATGAATACAAATCAAAACAACAAGAATCTTGAAGGTTTAATATGTAATGAAGATAAAAAGATGAGTACCATAAAAGTATTAGCAAGAATAAAAATACAAAACTACGAAATAGAGACATTAGCTCTAATAGACTCAGGATGTACCAAAAGTATTATAAATGAAAATATAATACCAAGAGAACTAATAAAAAATTTACCAGAACCCCAAATATCTATGCAAATGGATGGATCATATAATACATACTCACATTACGTGGGAAAAGCAACTATAAGCTTTAAAAACGCGTGTGATAATTTTTACAAACAATCCTACAAGATAGATAAAATATGGACAAGACATTTAAACATTAGAGTAGATTTTGTACTAGGACTAGACTTTTTATTAAGTAACAACGGAAGTTGTCTTCTAACTAGAGACGGAATAATTTTAGCTAAAAATATATCTCAAACATCTGTAACTACCATACCTAGACCCACCAGGATCAGAAACATTGAAATAGAAAAAGAAGAGATACCAACAAAATGTGAAAAAGGAAAAGACTGTCAATGCGATCATTGTGAGACAATAAATATACAAGAAGAAATACATGAAATAATAAATATGGAAGAAATAGAAAAAGATTATTCTTTAATAGAAATAAATACAGAGTTATACAATTTTAGTAAAGGAATAAAACAAATAGGAGTAATTAATGATCAAAAAGACTTAGACAAAATAATACAAATCTTGGATGAACTAGAAATAATTGGAGAAAAACCCTTAAAACATTGGGAATCCAATAAGATAACCTGCAAATTAGACATAATTAATCCAGAGTACATAGTAAAAACAGCCTCAATAGAAGCCACAAACCAAGATATACTAGACTTTGAAATACAAATTAAAGAATTATTAGATTTAGGAGTAATAAGAAGATCGAGATCAAAACATAGATCAGCAGCCTTCATGGTAAGAAATCATGCAGAACTACTAAGAGGAAAAGCAAGAATGGTAATAAATTATAAAAGATTAAATGACAATACTAGAATGGATGGATACAAATTACCAGACAAAACAGAGTTAATTAATAGAATACAAGGAAGAACGAATACAAGGAAGAACTTGTTTCAGTAAATTAGACTGTAAGTCAGGATATTGGCAAGTAAAAATGCATGAAAACAGCATAGACTGGACAACATTCACTTGTCCTGAAGGACATTTCGAATGGTTAGTAATGCCATTTGGTTTAAAAACTGCACCTCCTATATTTCAAAGAAAAATGGATAATATTTTTAGAGAATTTAAGAATTTTGTAATAGTATATGTAGATGATATTCTAATTTTTAGTAATACTATGAAAGAACATTTAGGCCATTTACAGATTGTTTTCAGGCTTCTAGTAGATCATGGTATTATAATAAGTAAAAAGAAAATGGACTTATGTAAAACACAAATTAATTTTTTAGGAATAGTAATAGGAAATGGAAAAATAAAACTACAATCTCATATAGCAAAGAAAATTCTAGATATGCCAGATAAACTAGACAAAACAAAAGAATTACAAAAGTTTTTAGGTATACTAAATTATGCTAGAAATTTCATAAAAGATTTAGGAAAAGTAGCAGGACCTTTATATTCAAAAACAGGATCCACTGGTCAAAAAACCTTCAATACGGAAGATATAAAATTAGTGCAGACATTAAAACATATGGTTAAAAACATACCAGACTTAGTAATGCCGTTAGAAACAGACTACTTAATAGTAGAAACAGATGGTAGCTTTGAAGGATGGGGAGCTGTTCTTAAAGCTCGAAAAAACAAATACAGCGACAAAAAAGAAGAAAGAATTTGTGCATATCAAAGTGGTAAGTACAAAGAAAAAGGTAATATGAGTAGTATAGACGCAGAAATCCTAGCTGTAATATACGGATTAAACGTTTTTAGAATATACATTTTAAATAAACCAGAAATTTTAGTAAGAACAGACTGTGAAGCAATAGTAAAATTTTATCAAAAAATAAACGAGAAAGCAAGTAGTAAGAGAAGATGGTTAAATTTTTTAGATGCCACTTCAGTATATAACTTAGTATTAGAACACATTAAAGGAAAAGAGAATAACTTAGCAGATCAGTTAAGTAGACTTATGATTAACTAACTTTCTATTTGTTTAGTATGTCTGCAGGAAAAGACAAAGGAAAGGAGGAAGCATCCCCTTCCGCAGACAAATATTTACAGACATTGCTAAAAAATACTCAGTTCAGGCCTCAGACTCGAATGGAGACACAAAAATTAGAAAGACTTTATTTTGGTAAACAAAATTTAATATGTTATCCAGAATGTAACTTGAGTTTCAGGGTGCAGGAAGGAACAATCATAGACAAACTCCAGAAGTGTCTGATAGACAATCTATGGATAGCATACGGAAAAACTCCTAAAGATCATGGGTATTTTATTTCTGTTTTAAATGCTTTAAGTGCATACTTCACAGACAAAAACCAAGACAAAAAATTTAAATTTTATACAGTAATACAAGGAAAAAAGCCAGGTGTTTTCCAAACCTGGATTGATGTAGTAGATTGCATAAAAGGTTTTCAGACCCCTTTATTTAAAGGTTTTAATGATTTAAATGAAGCATTAGATTATGCTAGGGGACATTTAGGACCCAATTTTTTTATTACTCCTTCTCTTAAACAAATTACTACTCCTCCCCAGTATAAAATTAATAAAGACACAAACAAAGTTGTTTTTTGTGATCACTGTGAAACTATGACAAATGGTTTTAAAAGACTAAATAGCAGAAATGAAGAATTGACAAAAGAAAGAGACAAAGCATTAGAACATATTAATATATTACAAGAAAGAATTAGAATACTCCATTTTGAAATTAGTCAGACACAACAAGTATTTTCAAATATACCAACGAGTTCTCCATCACAAAAAATGGATAAAATGGGTGTGCATTCCCCAATGAATGTAGAAAGATCTATTATACCAGATATGGGTATAGCTAGTCCAGTTCAAACGGTAACTGGTAAAGACAAATCAAATCCGTTAATGGCTGGCACTTTGCCAAAAAGTGTAAGAATACTTCCAGACAGTTTTAACATAGCAGGACCTTCTTCGATTGAGACAAAAACCAGAACAAGAAGAAAAGGAATAAATTTGAGAAAAACCAAAGGTAAAAAAATAGAAGAAATTCTCAACAATACAGTGAAGAAATTTCTCGAAGAAAAGACTAAAAGAGTGATTGTTGAAAATCCAAGACCAGAGTCACCAAAATCAGAAACCAGTAGCTATAATTCGGTTATGGATCCTACTATGGAACAGTTCGCACAAGACCCTAACGAAGACGAAGACTCAGGCATGAGTTTCGACACCATAGCGGAACACAACCTGGATACCTAAAAAACGTAAGACATGAAGTATAATCAAAGAAGACGAAGACAGAATAAAGCAAGAAAGACGAAGACAAAGACGAAAGTCGTAAGCCATGACACACAATGGAAAGAAGAAAAAATAAATAAATTATGTAAGCCATGACATAAGAAAGCATTAAAGTGGAAAGCTCAGATATCAACAAAGAGACAAAAAATCAATCAAGCATGTGACGATGGGGCCCACAGCGCACCCGGCTGCTAGAGATAAGATTCCTCAACTCAATTGAAATCTGAGTTGAAATCCGCTCCACTTTTTCAGCTATAAATATTCCCTCATTCAGAGAAATAAGGAGAACGAAAAAAAAAAAATAGAGAGAAAAGAAGTAAGTGCAAGAGAAAGATAGTTTTGTAAGTTTTAAGTTGTTCTTCAGTTTTTCATCAAGAAAGTTTGTATTATATAAAAAAAAAAAAAAAAAAAAAAAAAGTGTGAGAATAAGTTAGAAGG